>CAJUYH010006585.1:0-19762 GCA_910591685.1 Galerucella tenella | reverse complement strand
ACAGTTCCTAAAATATGGATTATGATATACCGTCGTCAATGACTTCAGATAATATAGGGAACACCTTTCATCAAATGAAATGATTGAATAAATTGAAAGTCCAATCCAATTCACAAAACACATTTTCAATATTGGATATTTTACTATCTACTTTCTCGCTGTAGCTTCAGCTCTTGATGTATATGTATTTGCCTCGTTAGTTAATAGCGGTCGAATTGCTGCTCAACGGGCTTCTCACTCTCTCCGGACTAGTACTCTTTTCATAAGCTGATTTTAGGCGGTGAACCGGTAATAACTTTGGTTGTCCTTAGGTTATCCCTTGGTTTTACCCTTATGCATGTAAACTGTCAAATTTTAATCTAAAAAGGGAATCCGCCTAAATGCATTTGGTTGAGTTGCTGGGAATTGAGGTTACGTTTAATTTTGCTGTGAATGTAAATATATCAATCAAGAAGTGAAAATGGAACGTCTGATTGTTTTAGTCTCAGAATTATTCGAGGATGAACTTTTACTGAAGTATATTTCGACATCACTTGTAATGTCTAATAACTATGCTTTTCCCGTTTTAAAAGATATCAAGAAGGATTACATGTTAAATACTCCTTTAAATGAGCAGTGGCTTGAGGATTATGATAATTTGCAGTTTTATAAACTATTTAGGATGGGGAAAGATACATTTGAAAAGCTGCTGGTAACTCTGAAAAATATCGATAAAGATAGGTGCATTCAAAAGACATACACAGGTGGATATAAACCTATAAACAGCAAAACTTGCTTGTTAATATTTCTGTGGTACATGGCTACACAAGATAGCTCACTATATATAGGTGATAGGTTTAAAGTGTGCTCTGCAACGGTGATGAATATTGTCAGTAGTAATACCCCTAGGGTCTTGATAATACCGAGATAATTTTGTCATAGAGAATGCTGAAAGCGTGTTGCTTGATAATAGCCCAAGGCCGCAGGCCGAGGGCTATTATCTTTGAGCAACACGCTTGAAGGATTCTCTACGACAAAATTTTGAGTATTTATCAAGACCCGAGGAGTATTCGATAAGATAATTTTTTACTTTGTAGATATCAAAAAATTGATTGTCAATCTGACGCTCAATACTTTTCAATACAAACTTTATTAGTTTTAATCAAAAATTATTCATTTTTATATAAAACTACAGTTGTGAAAAGTACAATTGGTAAATTAATTGAATCGTTAGATGCAATACCAAATCTTTCCGACATTTTTAATCCAGTTGTCAGTTTGACGTTTAATTAATTTTCAATAAAACATAAACACCAAACTGAAAACACCACATGTAGGGTATTATCGCTGTAATACAGCGGTGATTGGATGAAATTTAACACATGACTTGAAATTAAGTAATTTGATTGGTTACTATATCCAGTAAAAAATTATCAACAAAATGTTATTTCTCACCATGAAATTAAAAAAGCAATATATAGTATTTCCCCAAACTGAGGAGGAAATGATTGAAATAGCTAGAAACTCCAAAACATATCCAGGTATGAGTAACAAATGATAATTAAACTGAAAGAATTGATTATTACTCGCATTCCATTTAGTAGGAGTTATTGGTGCTCTGGATGGCACACACATATTCATCAAAGTCCAAATAAATCAACAAGATAGTTATGTAGATCGCTACAGACGACATTCAATCAATATAATGGCTATCTGTACAAGTAGTAATATATTCACTTACATATTTGTAGGCTTCCCTGGAACAGCACATGATGCTAGGGTAATGTATTTAAACACTGAAGTATTATCTTCCGTATGTTTTTTTGTGGTATTCTTTTTGTTAATTATTTTGGGAAATTAAAGAACATTTTTATTTTTTTATTCAACGTTTCAACCATTATCAGAGAAAATTGAATTAAAAAATATAAAAAAGATTGTGCTTTAATTTCCCAAAATAATTAACAAAAAAATACTGAGGAGTCAATTCAATTTATACCAATCAGACTATTTCATGATAGGTGTAAAGCCTCATTACCAGTGTACTTGACCAAGTTACACTACCAAGTCAGTAGTATTCAAATAATAATGTGTGAACAGTTACTAATTCTAGTGCACTTGAAAGCAAGTGACTGTTCACACCTATTCTTTGAATGCTAGTAGCTTGCCAGTAGAGTACTCGGCCAGTATACTGGCATGTCTATATGTTCCTTAAGAGAAGTTACTGCCTTACACTTGTTATTAAAATCAGTGAATAGTAGTAGCCATGGCTGAAATAATGTATGTTAATAACAAGATTGGGGCAGGTGTATATAAATTTCAGTAAGATTGATAAAGAAAACTCATTACACCCCTTTACCTAGGAAATGTACTCACCTGTATGTATGCATATGATTGTAGGTGTTTGAAAACTCACAATTATTTTTAAAAATTGAAAGAAATGGAGCAAATACAATATTCATTGATGAAAATAAATATAATCTCATAGGTGATAGTGCTTTTGGAGTAAAACCTTGGTTGATGACTCCTTACAAAGGTAATAATTTATCGAGAAAACAAAAGTACCATAATTACCGATTAAGCTCTAGTCGAGTAGCCATTGAACATACCTTTGGGTTACTAAAGGGAAGATGGAGACGCTTACAATATATAAATATTTATAACATTTGCAAAACTTTGGAAATTGCAACAGCAGGATGTGTTTTACATAACTTCTGTTTCATTAACTGCGATGTTTGGAATGAAGAGTATATAGATGCCCATGAAATTGAAGGAAGAATTCAACGACCACAGGATGAGACAATGCAAGGAAAGGCTAAGAGAAATGATATTGCAGATACTTTATTTTTATAAAAATATTTAATGTTAATTTGTGATTTCGAATAAAGAGAACCTCAGTATTAGTATTTAGTTACTTAGCTCCCTCATTAATTTCAATGTTTAAAATTTATATAAAAGTTATTTCAAGAAAAATAAAATAAAAGATACTCCAAGTAAAATAAAAGTTAGACTTGACTATGTGAATGTACTTGGTGATATTTATAAAGTTCCACCCCCTAATATAATTGTAAGGGAGAAAGGTGAAACAGATGTGAGAATAGGTGTTTTTTTTTGCAAGTATTGTTTAAAAAAAACATAATCTACAGTGTGTATTTTAAATTCAACTCAAAAATATACATTTTTATAAATTTTTAAAAAACTAACTTTTCAGGGAATTTACAATTGTCAGAAAATACTGGAAGTTCCAATTAAAAAATTTATCTTAGTATAGTGTAACTAATGTTAATGTGATGACCTTGAATTGTATTACAAATTTTATACAGGTTAATTTTAATCCACTATATTAATTTGAATTACATTTGAAAAGCATTATTTCACAATATTCGAATTTATAAAAAAAATTTATGCAAGCCATTGGGCGGCTTTTCCCTTCAAAGGGATTAAAAATATGGGTCATCACATTAACAATAGTTACACTATACCACACTCTGTATGTTATAAGGTTTTTTAAAAAACAATACTTGGAGAAAAACATGCATATTTTCCCAGCTTTCCAATACATACATTACATAAATGTTAGGCGAGTGGGATTTTATATTAACTCACCCTGTATATCACATCGAACAGTCAGTACATGTAAAGGATTTAGAACTTTTATTCACTGTCCTCATCATGTTTACAAGCTTTATTCAAAGATTGCTCTAAAATTTGTAAGAGCCTGTCTTTTTGTTCTTCTGCTCTCTTCATGGTATTAAGTAATAGGCCAAACTGTTCACTCCTCAGTTCCCTGTCCAGTTGAACTTCTTTTAAAAGTTGTTGTGAAGCAGAAGCTGGTTTCAATTTAGTTTTTTTAAATCTGTCAGTTGCAGCAGACCCTGCTGTGCTTGTAGAATGATTGCTGTTATCAGAAAGAACATCTTCAGATTGCAATGTACCAAATGTATCTTCTAGGTGGGCCGGAACAGTTTTATGTTTTGTACCTGTAAAATATGGAAAAAAATACAGGGTGATAAACTTTTACTCTGAGTTTAATATTTGTTGTCTTGAGAGTTATGAACAAAAATGTTTCAAGTACAAATTATAAATAAAGTCAAGCACATTTTGAAATTATTTCATAATATACATTACTTTGAAGCTGTGACCTGATACCCAAAAGTACTTGTATTAAAAACATCTTTCATATCAAGACAATGCAGATATCAAACTTATGCATAATAAATTGAGTATAATCAAGTATTAACTACAAATAACAAAAACTGATTATTACCAAGAATTGCATGCAATTCGTCAAAATATGCCGGTTCTTCTGAATGTCCTTCGCCTGTGGTTTTTTGATGTTTTATATATGAATAATAAGGTTTGCAAAGATTCGCAAATTTTTGGCGGCATCGTTCTGGTCCATTTGTACCAACTGTAAAACCTTTTGCTTGCAGTTCATCAGAAATGTCTGCCCACAATTTGTGTTTGTTTGTCTTTTTATCGTCAAACTTTTGGGAAAGCTTTAATCTTAGGGACAGCATCAAAGTGGTTGCTTCATTATCTATATCTGTTGGTTTTCTCCTTGTCCAAATTACTATTCCTTCATTCAAATTCCTGCCTTCATTAACGACTTCCGACATATCTTCGTCCTCATGCACATCATCATTTACGTTTTCGGCAAAGGGCATTCCTTGAACAAAGGCAAGAGCTGCATCTTGATCTACAAAATTTAGATTACTTACTGTAATATCAAAGAGAATAGTAATAGAGTATATTCACTTCACCTGTGTTTATTACTTACCATTCAACAATAAATTTGCTGTTTCCGACATCTTTTATCCTGTGCTTTTATCCACAAAACAGTGGCTTTTATCACAATTTCCTATGAGTTGTAAGTAGTTTTGTATTCTTTTTATAATTTGTGTTTAGTAAAAAAACTATAAACTAATAAAACCACTATATACTATAACCTCACTTGTCATTAAAACCAAACGTTACTCATATCCGAGGATGGGTAGATACCGGTTATAAATTTTGGAATTAATGACGTCACAAAGGGCTCATTAATGACGTCAGACACTTAAAATGTTTCAAACTAAAACCGCTTAAGTGAATAGGTTTAAAATATTTACAACCGGTTCACCGCCTAAAATCAGCTATAATCTCAATTAACTCTCTCGCGTCTGTACAATGATTTTCCCATATTGAATAGATTTATTGCACACGGCAGCACTTACCGTTCCCGGACCATATCTTTCTATACCTGATTAATAGGAACATTTGTAGTTTGTGAGTTGGGTTCATAAACACCGAGTGCTATGGCTTGGTGCAATTTAAACAAGATTTTATTCACCGCATACAAATAAATCTATTTATAAAGTGTTGGCATATTATTTGTGTATGTTCTAATTTAGAACAGTTCTAGTTAACCTTATAAATATTGCGATTTTAAGTTTTATTTTTAAATTATTTCGATGAAATCTCGCAATTCTGGACTGTTTTCAAATGTAGGTACACAAAACAATGCTTGCAAATATTTTCAATTTCAACTAATATTCTCACCACACAAACGAAGTGAATGAAATTTTATTGAGAATAATGTATATTTTTGCCTGGAAACGGGATTAAGTCGGCGGAGTCCAGCATAAACATAGGTACATTTGAAGGTTATGATAATATTTTCCAATTTCAACGCATACAGTAATAACTGTACTTTGTGAATTTAGTGTTTATCGAAGTTTAATGGGAATACTAAACTACGTCTTGCTTTGACGCTAATCTTAACACACTCTCCAAGGTAATATTCTCAATATGGAGATCTGGATAATGCTGAAGGATACAAATTCATTTAATACTCAAAGAGTTGCGTAATCGAAGAGCAAACCTTGAAGCAGAAGCCAAAATGGTTGTGGTTAGAGTGCAATTGGAATTGGTACAGAGGAACCATCACTCAATAATAACAGAACCACAATGATACAATGACCGATCCAGAATTGATAGAAAAACAGGAACTGGAATCCATGATGCTTAACCTAAAACCCTGATGCTTTTGATGATTGGGACAGCGAAAGCATGCTAAAGATAAAACTCTAGAAATAAACATTGGAAGGGTGAAACATTTTTGTCCTCTCCCAACAGACAGGCAGCACTTTAGCATGCCTTCAGATCAGATCTAAGCTTAACTTTAGCAAATTACAATAGGGTAATACTCAAGTAGATCACGGGGCACACATATATTGCAGGTAACAACACGGCAGACAGCCTACCAGAGAAAAGGTCTTGAACGTGGATACCACCCCAACTCGGGATCGAGCTAGAATGTTTATATTCAAAATGACAAATAACCTCACAAATAGGTAGAGTTCCATTCTAAGTAGTTTTCGACTAATTCGTAATTAAGAATTGTAATAAAATATTCGTTTTTAATTGTTTTTTTCAACTGATGACTCAAATACTCCTCATTTTATCGACTCATCTCGTTTTTTCTTTCAGTTTTATGTGAAATAAAATACTGCACATTCAATTGAATATATGACAACAATTTTCATTCATTATTTTCCTTCCATACATGCCAGATTTTTGTATAAATACATCCCTGAACTATTTTCTCCAATTTTGTTTTTAAGGGTCAATTGTTGAGGGTTTGAAATTTTGATACGGTGCCAGTTAATTATGAATTATGTATTAAAATTTGCTCAATTAGAGTTTCCAGTAACAATTGTCATCTTTAAGTAAAGCGTTTCATGAATAGATATCAAGATAATAGTGACATAACATTATTACGTCTTACAAATTTGAAAATCACTTTCCAAAGAGTAGACCGTTCACTAAGAACAAACATCCACTCCTCGGGCTATGTGCTCCGACAGATAATGGATTACAGTTCAAAGTTAAATGGGGTTGGAATATCTTTGTCCCTTCCAATTACCAACCAGAATCGTTGGTTATATTGTGAAAATATTCCAACTCCGTTCAACATGAAACTGTAATTTTTTCTGTTGTTATTTTGTGTTTTCCAATTTTATATTAATAAGGGTGCTGTATAAGGGATGAAATATATCAGAAAGGGTTAAAAAATGATGAATAGTATATTTAAGCGTCATTCTAGCCCTGTAAATGTTGGGTTAGGTTATTATAATATAATTAGGTTATTATAATATATATAATATATATGTTACGGTTAAAGTATTTACTTAGCTAGTTGGATAGTACACAAACTATCCAACTGCCTGGATATTTTGATAAAAAATTTATATTTTCACCAAAATAGCTACGAGTTGTGGCTGGTTTGTATACTATCCAGCTAGTAGTTCATAAACTATAAGTTGGATAAAGTGTGAACCTGATATTGGTAGTAATACATAATAACCAACGAGTTGGTTAGTATGTATTACTCAATCAAGTCTCTTGGGTTAATTTAGTTTAGGATAGTGAAATCCTTAGTCAAATATGCTTTCTGTATTGGTACAATGTAATGTTGTTACAGGTACCTATTATTACTTTAGAAAAAGTAAAGGAAATATAACTATTCGCACAACTCTTCTTGCAGTGACATCGCACATATCCTTGGGTTGGGCCCGATACTGAAAATATTCCTGCAGCGCTTCGTAATGTTATTTCAGTGTCCGTCTTGACACTTTCCAACTTTAAAAATTGTTGCTTACATATTTCAAATTCGTTGCAGGAATCGTGGAATCGAGCTGTTCAAGGACACCGTGAACAGTTCCAATTCGGTAAAATTCATCTTCTACACTCATTATGACGCCCAATATATTTATATGATCTGACCGACTTCGATCTACATCTGGAATGGTACTCTTACGGACATGCCGACAGTTCGTGGTTTAAATTTCTTGCGAGAAGTTTGTAGCATTTTTTGTGTTTGCCTTTTTAGACTTCCCTGGCATGAATCCCTCATCGCTTTAATATTGTCGTTATTCTGACAATGGTCACATACGTTTTCTTCAGAACATAATAAGCATTTTTGTTGTAATGATTCATGGAGAGCATTTTCTGTTGTTTCAGTAGAGAGCAATGCCATTGCTTGTTCTTAAATATTTATTTATTGTTAACTTCGACCGAAACTGGGGTTTCGCGTTGGTTGGTTTATATAATAACTAACTCGTTGGTTATTATGTATTACTGCCAATATCAGGTTCACACTTTATCCAACTAATGTGGATAGTTCACAAACTAGCCAAGAATGCTAGCTAATTTGTGTAATTTCCTTGTGGTTTGAATTTTAGCGATAAATTTTGTATAGTTTATAAACTAGGTGGATAGTATACAAACCATCCATTACTCTTAGCTATTTTAGTGAAAATATGATTTTTCATCAAAATAACCAGGCAGTTGGATAGTTTGTATACTATCCAACTAGTTTATATACTAGCCAAGTAAATACTTTAACCGTAACATATATAATGAGCGGTGTGAATAAAAACGAGTACGACGAGTATTTACTTACAAGTAAAGTGTAACGAGTATTTAAACTCCAAGTAAACCGATGTGAATAAAGCGTCGAGTTTACTTGTGACCGTGTACTCGTCAACCCAAAGTATACTAGCAAGTATTTACTCGCGAGACAACTGAATTCACAAAAAAGGCAAGTAAATACTTGTAGCGCCACACAGACTACGCATCATTTCCTGTTGTGACTTGTTCTGTTTTCGCCGCTAAACTAACTTTCCATCTTTTTCCGTGCAGTTAATCCTCCACCATTAAGAAAGTGCGAAGTGAGAAAATCTACGTTTTCGCTCTCAAACCGTAATAGTCCCTTAGATAGATCGGGACTTATATCACGCCGGTCTCTATAACGTTTCACACCACGCAGGTTCATAAATGCAGCCATCTTTCGTTTATTCACACCAAAATTGGCATTTTTCCGGGTTTTACTAGCCTCCCAAGTATTTACTCGCGAGTAAGAGTAAATACAATTTTGCTGGAGAGCGGTATTACCCTTAACATTCAAAATGCTTATACCATTTTTTGCGCGATCGTATTGAAATATTCGAATTTCGAATAGAATAATTTAAATTTCTTCGAAATGAACGAAATGTCAAAAGTGACATTTATATTTCTCGATCAATATTTTGGTGAAATTGTTTTCAAGCTTTTTATTACTTTTTATATTGTTCTGTTCGATTCTGTTCATTAAAAAAATATCCGTCTTCCTATTTTTTTTGTTCCTTTTATGTAATGAATGAAGTAATATATTATTTAGGACCACTTAAATGTATGTAGGGCTAAGACGTCGGTAAGTAAATCACTTACCGACGTGTTAGACTTAGAAACCAGTAAACACAACCTACCGTCCTGACAACCGATGCTGTGTTATCTTGTTAATTTTTTCCGTTAATCTAATTTTTAAATCAGCAATATTGTCTGTTCTATTGAAATATACTTTAAAAATAATCGAAATAATCAGGTATTTTCGTATCTGTTCAGCTAAACATCAGGAACAATCTTTGAAAATACTAAAATATATGCGAGACAGTTTCCTTCATTTTCATGCCCCACAAAATGTGGGTTTATTATTAAATATCTTAAATTGTAAGTTCAATCAACAATCACATTTAATTGAAACAAGAACAACCTATGTGAAATCAGATCAGATTCAGTGTGATTTCTAGCAATATACAATTTTTGACAACTCTGCTCCAGTAACTTTATAGAATTGATCACGTAGTAACATTATTTGTATAATGTCTATTTTCATTATAAACAGAGTTCAAAGATTCAGTTGCACTTTCACGGTTATGCTTAAAATAACTGTTAAGTTGTGCGAGGTTCATAAAAATAGTCTACTTTGAACCGCCATACACCTTGTAAATTTATCAATATAAGATTAGTGCAAGGATACTTTTTTTTTATTTATACGAGCATGTTGCCTTGCTGTTTGCCAATTAGTGACTGTATCAAGTCTCTCGACTGTAAAGTATTTCAAATTTCTCGCGTATTACATTGATCACACAAGTCCCATTAACCTTCCAGTGGTTGCGACGGGTCTGTCAGATTCAGTGTGATTTCTAGCAATATACTGTTTTTGACAACTCTGCTCCAGTACCTTCCTAGAATTCAGACCAGTAGCAGTTATAAATGAAGTTTGATATCCAGACCCAGTGCGATCATTCTCGTCTATGAAATTATTCCATGGTGCGTTGTTATTTTTTATTATTTATTGACCCTGTTGGTAACGGTAGTAAATTTCAGTTCCAAGATGGGTTATGAAAAGGATCAAAGCAGACTTTTAAACCCATATCACGGAATTAGAAGAGATGGGAAGCTTCCTGATGATGAAAAAGGCGAAGACATAACCTGACAATGTAAAAGTCACAGCAGAAAATTCTGAACGCGAGCAGAAAGGAGAAAGTGATAACTAGGGAGAAACAATGTGATATAATGTGATCTAATATTATCCTTTTCAGATGAATATTTTTTATATTTAAAAATATCACACATCGATAAATATTATAATTCCTATTTCGGGAGGCGTACAATCCATCAACTCTTCATCGGAGGACATTTTTCTGTACGTACATAGTACATGCATGTACGTACATGTACGTATCTGGGACGCAACGTCCGTTCAAGAGTTACGTACCTAGGTCTTGGAATGTGCGCAGATGAACCTAGACAGAGGTTATGTGGATCGACGCATAACCATATACTCCGACAGTCAGGCAGCAATTAAAGCCCTGAGTGGGTATACCAGCAACTCAGGACTTGCTAACGAATGTCGAGAACGACTTGCTAATCTTGCAAGGCGGAACGTGGTGCGGCTAGAATGGATTCCAGCCCACTCTGGTTTTGAAGGCAACGAAATGGCGGATACACTGGCTGCGGAAGGGGCGGCAGCTCCTTTCTGCGGCCCAGGCCCGACCCTCGGCCTAACAAAACAAAAAATACGCAAGGAGACGAAGAAGTGGCTGAGGAATCAGCACCTCGCTCATTGGAATGCTCTGCAGGGTCCTAGACAATCCAAACTTCTACTAAAGGGATGGACTGATGGACACGCCAGGGCAGCCACTGAACTGCCAAGGAGTAGGCTAAGGAAGATAGCAGGACTCCTAACAGGGCATTGTTGTATGAGGAAGCACCTGTACAATCTAGGAGTAGAGGAAAGTTCCCTATGTAGGGGTTGCGGCATGACTGATGAAACGTCAGTTCATGTTCTCTCAGAGTGTCCACACTGGGCTGTATTACGCAGGCGAATCTTCGGAGTCACTGTCATGGCTCCTGGAGACACAAGCAGGCATCCACTGAAAAAGGTTGTGGCCTTTATTGAAGGGCTCGGCTTCATGGATGACTAGGTAGCAGGAATGGCACAATGGGTCCGCCAGTGGCCTCAGTGTCGGAACCTTGGCTTGAGTTGTCCAGGACAAGGCTCGCCTGCACATTTAGTAGTAGTAGTAGTAGTAACATTTTTCTTAATTTATTATTCGCGAGCTTAATACCCATCCAACTTTATCTGACATTTATTTTTATTGGTGACAGTTATCAAATGTAATTTTTCAGATGTGTTCAGAACAAAACAAAGATTCATTACTTTTTATCGGGATAAGATGGTTGTGAATAAAATAGTATACAAACCTCGGTAAGAAGTTTCTTCCCTGTCTCGAGATAATAGCCAACCAGTGACCGTTCAACTGAGAAGAAACAACTACTTCCCGGGCTATAGGCCCCGATTATTTTTCAAAGTCAGACGGGGTTGGCATATCTACAAGATATTTAAACCATGGTTTGCAATAAGAAGGGACAACATAACTTGTAGACACGTGACACGTCAATAATTGTCTGTCATCTTTTAAATATAATTCAAATTATAATTATGTTTTTTTGTGTGCGTAGAAAAAGTATAGTGAGCACCCAGTGTCAAAACCATCTTTAGATGAGTTTTATGAGGCACTTGTGACTAAAGTAACGTTTTTGACACTTGGTACTTAATACACTATTATGCAACAAGTGCAAAAAGTAAGTGTTTATTGCATGCGACTTAAAATTGGATAACACCTTAAGCGCAATAAGCACTTTTCGCACGAATTACATACAATATTTTGTTAATGTTCATGCAAAAACCAAAAAATGTCTTATATAGGTTGCTTTAAATGGACTAAGTATGGCGTACATTTGAATGTTTGTGTTTGTCATAATAATTACAAATCTCTGTAGTGAAATGACTACACACTAGAGCAATAACTAATTTCTCCAATTAATTAAGTTTTTTTTTTGCATTAAGGTAGAAAAAAATGAATTTTACTTTAAAAAAATTTTAAGCACGAAAAATAACATTATTTGAGGAGCTATAATAATAAACCAACTTTCTCAATACAGCCTTACTCAAATTAAAAAAAAAACATAAACCCTATATTGCTGTTGGCAGGATGAACGTTATAATATTTTTATTAATAGAAAAAACGTTACATCAACCGGGTCGTGTTTGTTTCATGGCTTAGTTTAGATCCCAGTACTTTTGTTCAAGCTGGGTATATGTAGTGTATTTCTAACAAACTTTAAAAAAAATATGCCGACTAATCGTAAAATGCTGTTCAGTTTAGTTTTACACAACAACAATTACTTTCTAACGAAAACTTATGTGAGTATTACATCCATCCTATTATATACCGCGACAGATATATTTAGAAAGGTTGGAAACAACGTCAAAGTTGCGGTTAATGGCTACTATTTGTAATATCGTCGGATCATACAGTGTGGAACAGCTGATTGGAATCAGTTTAGTATTTTGATAGACGAGCTTGGATTTAAAAATAAAAAATCAAGAGCACGTCGATCTAAAGTTTCCAAATGACTACTTGCAACATTAAACTCCATTCTTGCCTTATTTATTTCAACATTGTATGGACTTCGAATCATTAACATATAATTGAATGCACGAAATATGAATATTGTAAATCATAGGGCTTCTCGTCACATGTCTGGGCTTATCGTGAAAATTATTTAGCGGTCTATCTATGGAAAAACCAATAAAAACCTGAGTAGAGGAGATTTAGGTATACATTAAGGGGCATCTACCAAATTCGACCTTGCACAATTATGCTTTGTATATTTTTTTGCTTCCCTACGTCCTCACGTTTAAGTTCACATAACGAAATTTTATTAGAAATATAAAAGCTCCGCAACATGTAGGTAGCCAAGCGGTCCAAGCGGATTTTGGTTCACGTACTACTTACTCTATAAGCTTCGTCAGTACTGAACTGGGAGACCACCGAGACCGGCGAGCGTTGTATCAACAATGGAACGGCACGTGACTACCGATGCAGAGAGAAAATGTCAGTCATAGAAGGATAGAAAAGCGAGAGATGGATTTTTATCCGATATTTTAGTGGTAGCAACCGAATTTCAATAAGGAATTGTACGGTCATAAGTAATTTGAGGATTCTGAGATTTTTATATAGTACCTATTCATAAAGCTTCAAATTAGACTTCTTATCAATTAGTTTTTCCTTTTAATCCATATTTAATTCTTTACAAGGGCTCAAACTGCTTAATATGTGTAATTACCTCATGATTCGTATTTTTTTCAACAAAAGTTGGTTAGCATTTCAAAGTTTTTAATCGATGAGAACTCTAAGTTCAACATTAATCTACATGATATATTTTTTTCTTAATTTTCAATACATCCATTACCTCAAAATTCTTTGCCAAAAATACTTAGATATTTTGTCAAATCGCTGCCGATAGATTCCCCTTAAGGCGACTTCATGTCAATCGTCCAAATTTTATATTTAATGTTTTATCTGCAATAGTATTGAAAATATCCATCTAGAGACTTATAATCAATAAATTTGAAAATCGTTGCCAGCAAACTTGAAACATGCTTAAGAGTATTAAAATTTTGTTCATAAAGTAACTGAATGTATGTATTTGTTATTTTTAGATGCCGACGGAGTGTATAACCAACCCTCTCCAAAGGGAGCTGGCGGATTCCATCATACGAATGGTACCTTTGGATGAAATTAGAATTTTATTGGCGTGTGGAGCAAAGGTAGGATTAAAATTAATCAGCAACTAACAGTGAAATATTACTCCTCTTTACTATTATTAGGTTAATGAACCAGTAACCCAAGGATTAATGCCATTACATTACGCAGTTTGGCAAAGGTACTATGAAGCAACTCAATTGTTAGTTACCCGAGGAGGTGATGTAAACGCTACTGATGAATGTGGTTACAGTCCTCTTCACTTGTCAGCTGAACATGGGTAAGTTATGAAACGTAGCTATGGTGAACGAAGTACGCTAAAAACATATAGTTCGGGTACTTATATTATTGGTCGTCCTTAAATGAGCACATGATTGCGAAACTCACGAAGCAATCAAATGAAAATAAAACTAACAGAAGTAACAAAACTGGTAAACATGTTGTGGAATGTAAAATTATAATAGAAGAATACCACTGAGGGACTGAGGGTCATTCATTCGTTCATGCATTTGGGATATGCGCAACAGCCTAGGCACTTGAACTGAATCTTTGTACCATTTCTCATATTATCTTATCGCATTCCAGAACCTTCGTGTCTTCTATATAGGCCACCGGTTTAACTGCAGGAATTTTCTGTAGTTATGATGGTTGTATTATTTACTCTCCAAAGTGCTTTTGTCTGAGTCCTTGTGAGTTTCCACAGAAGCAGAGTATGTGAGTAAGTGTTTGATCGTGGAGTTCTCATTTTCTGCGCATAGACTCACTAACTGTGCCCATATTGTGCAGATGCTTCCTTAGGGTGCAGTGTCCAGTCACCGGGTGGTTAATGTCATCAAATTTCTCTTACCCAGTTTCACCTAGCCTGGATGAGAGTTCCTCGTCTAACTTATTCAGTAAACACTGGTGGCCTTGTGTCAGCCTCCATTTTAGTTGTTGTTTCCTAACTAGCCAGTTCCAAATTTCCCTGCTTATGTAAGGTTCCTTGCCAATTTTAGCAACTTTTATTTGAATTGAATTGAAGCCAAACCCACTAGAAGTACTGAAGAACACTATACTGTAGTACCGCTATTGTTAAGTTCAAGCTGCTGTTAGAGTTCAATATTTGAATTATTCGTAAGTATAAAAGTTTTTCATCATCTTTCAATTCCACTGATTTCAGGGTAGATGGTTATATATTTTATTGTTCGTAATAGATCCATATGAAAGTAGTATTTCTCAACATGAGTACCTAATTCCATTAGCAATGCTGCTGTAACAGTGTTACAATTAAACAAACTTCATAATTGTCGATTTTCAATATGATGGCACCCGAATTTTCAATATGGTGTCATAGGGTGCCATTATACCAAACGGATATAAAAAGCAGTTTGGTTAATGGAGGCTGCTAATCGTATAAAGGAAAAAGCTGACTGGGCATGGTAACATCCATTCATAGAACTAAATCCAATCATAAGCCCGCATATCTCAACAGTGAATGCCATATTATCAAATGAGATTATATCAAATTATAAAATCAAACAATTTTATTTTGTTAAATCTACATTATATTTTAACCTTAAAGTTGTGACGCGTTTCGCTAACACAGTAGCTTTTTCAAACGAATGGAGGTATAATGAGAAATTTTCAATTTATACAGTGCCTTAATACTAAATTATACGAATATTTAACAATAAAATTATAATCTATTTACAAGGAAATGAAATGAATTTGTCTAAATATGGGATTAACTAAAGTATTTAACAAGTTTACCTGGAAACTCATTCACAACAATCCTACAGGATGAATATCTTTATAGCTGGGTACACATGACTAAAAGTCAAGAAAACATTTTTGTATTCTGTGTAAAATTTTTATTTTAAAATTGCAAAGCGCTTTCGGCGGTTAAGCCACCATCAGTGCCATACCTGCAAGTAAGCAATAATCGTTGGAAATTTTTTTTTAAAAACATTAGAAAAGAATTACTTACTCGTCAGATATGAAACAAGAAACTTAGTCAAATGTCTACAACACATTAACGTCACTACATTAAATTTAAATTTTTTTAAAAAATTAATTATCCCCTGTTTGGGGTTAAAATGTATTCACATTATGAACATTTTTATAAATTTTTCAGCCACTACACGAACACGTGTTAGTAGACCGGAAGATGAAGTGACACTACTTCAATCTAAAATTAAATGACAAATGACAATTAAATGGACACAGAAATCAAGCTATACAACATGAGCATAAAAATGAAATTGTTGTAAAAAACTTTCTTTGATCTGGTAATGTCACAAAACCAAATATGTGAATTTTCTAAATAAACTAAATAAATTTGATATATTGAGGTCTAATGAGAACCAATCAAATCATAAGATGCCGAAAAAGATTAAGGGTCTAATGAGAACCCATTTCTAAATCTAATTCAAAAAGGAAAATTCACAAATAGGTCAAGGGAGATTCCAAAATCAAAATTCTTTTTCAAAATTCAATTCAATTTAAAAATAAAAATAAAATAAAATGACAATTAAAGTGGACACAGAACTCAAGCTATACAACATGAGTATAAAAGTGAAATTATTGTGAAAAACTTTCTTTAATCCGACAATGTCACAAAACCAAATATGTGAATTTTCTAAATAAACTAAATAAATTTGATATATTGAGGTCTAATGAGAACCAATCAAATCATAAGATGCCGAAAAAGATTAAGGGTCTAATGAGAACCCATTTCTAAATCTAATTCAAAAAGAAAAATTCACAAATAGGTCAAGAGAGATTCCAAAATCAAATAAATTAATTTGAAATTATAAAATATTTGTGTGAATAAATGAAAGTAATTATCTGAACCTAATTTCGAATAACAAATTTTAATGAATAAAAATTGTGATCCGGTAGTCTCCTAAAACCAAAAATCAGCCATCTAAATCAAGGAACAGATTTGATTTTAAAGTCTAATGAGAACGTATTATTCAAATCTGATACCAAACTAAAAAGATTATGGGTCTAATGAGAACCCTTTCCTAAATCTAATTAAAGTAGACAACCAATCAGTGGTCAGAAGAAACTCCAAAGACAACAATCATTCAAAGAATGAAGTATGTAAATCAAATTACAGCAAATTATTAATAACAAAATTACATTTGAATGCAAATTGAACTATTAGTTGGATATGTATCTAATTATTTCCCAAAAAACAAATGTAAGTTATTTTCATTGAGAAAATTTTGATTAATAGTCTAATGAGAACTAATTAATCAAAACATCTTAGCTAGAAAAAGATTAAGGTTCTAATGAGAACCCATTCCCAAATCTAATTCAAACAAACAACCTGACAAGAGTCCAGAAATAACCAAAAAATAAATTTTGTAATTTAAAAAATATGGAAAAATTTTGAATTGATGATCATAAATTGAACTATATGGTATCAATCTGATAATGTTGTTGATAAATATGAAAATCATCATAGAGAGAACTTTTATGGATATACTATTTAATCTATTAAACGTCTATGCAAAGGAATATAAGATCTATTTAATTGTACTTGTTTATTCAGACAAAGATCATTTTTCTGCAATTCTTTACTAATTTGTAAATCTTCTAGAAAATCCAACCTGTTAAAATTTTTAGAATTAACTTGTTTTAAAATTATTGAATTACGATTAGGACTGAAACTATGTTTATTAAATTTTAAATGATGACCAAAAGCCGAATTGTCACATCCACTCAAATGTTCACCTATTCGAACTTTTAAAGGCCTACAAGTTCTACCTATGTATGAAGCTTCACAATCATTACATTAAAGTTTGTAAATACCACTTTTTGATAATTTATTAATTTTATCTTTTGAATTAACCAAATGTTTACTCAAATTATTACTGTTTTTGAAGGAAATCCTAGTATCTACTAATTTATTATTAAACAATTTTGAAACTTTTTGAGAGATGTTTTCATTCAGAAAAGATAAAGCTAAATATCTAAAAGATTTCTCTTCAGAAAGATAAGTCAAGTTTTGCTCTCTTTTGTTTTTGATTTTCTGAATTAACTTATTAATTATGTTGGGATTATAACCATTATTACAAGCAATCTGTTTGATAATATTCAACTCATTATTATAATTCAAGTGTGAAAGTGGGACATTAAGAAGTCTATGAATGTAACAATAAAAAGCTGCCATTTTATGTTGATGAGGGTAATTTGAAAAAGATGGAATGACATGGTCAGTTTGTGTGGGTTTCCAACAATTTTTACAACAATTTCATTTTTATGCTCATGTTGTATAGCTTGATTTCTGTGTCCATTTAATTGTCATTTGTCATTTAATTTTAAATTGAAGTAGTGTCACTTCATCTTCCGGTCTACTAACACGTGTTCGTGTAGTGGCTGAAAAATTTATAAAAATGTTCATAATGTGAAAACATTTTAACCCCAAACAGGGGATAATTAATTTTTAAGAAAATTTTAAATTTAATGTAGTGACGTTAATGTGTTGTAGACATTTGACTAAGTTTCTTGTTTCATATCTGACGAGTAAGTAATTCTTTTCTAATGTTTTTAAAAAAAAAAATTTCCAACGATTATTGCTTACTTGCAGGTATGGCACTGATGATGGCTTAACCGCCGAAAGCGCTTTGCAATTTTAAAATAAAAATTTTACACAGAATACAAAAATGTTTTATGAATCCTACAGGAACCTTTCTAGGTAAAAAGGTTTGATAGGGCTTCTAAAAGATTTTATTTGAAGAATTTAGGTTCTATATGCAAAATTTCAAAATTTGAATCGAAAGAGTGTTGGTTTGCTAATGAATGATTTGAATAGTTGGAATCTGATTTTTGGTTGTCATAACTACGTTTGTGTTCTGAAATTCTAGTTTTAAAATTCCTAAAAGTTCTACCTATATAAATTTTATCACAGTCGTCATTACCACATTTTAATTTATAAACTCCTGATTTATTTAGTTTTGAAGATTTGGATTTGTTGTTTTTAATGAATTTGGATAAATTGTTGTCGGTTTTGAAGCAAATATTCAAGTCTAAAGTTTCTTGTTAAATACTTTAGTTAATCCCATATTTAGACAAATTCATTTCATTTCCTTGTAAATAGATTATAATTTTATTGTTAAATATCCGTATAATTTAGTATAAATTGAAAATTGCTCATTATACCTCCATTCGTTTGAAAAAGTTACTGTGTTAGCGAAACGCGTCACAACTTTAAGGTTAAATATAATGTAAATTTAACAAAATAAAATTGTTTGATTTCATAATTTACTATGGATCTACATCAAGTAAAAGCCTCATCTAAAAATACAAATTCAGTTACATTGTGCATTAGCCGTTTTAAATACTGCTGTGAATAAACTAATAAACCAACCACGTTAGGTTTTTTGCTGGGAATGGATTAGGACATGAAGTCTCCTTTATCCATCTTATTCAACTTGGTTTTGGAAAGGAGAATTTTTTAAATCCTGGGTATTAAATACACAGACTCAAACATTTGCATATGTATATGATTTGAATATCAAAAGCAAAAGCAGTAGCTGTTTAGGAAAACTGAAGCAAACTAAGAACCAAAATTGAAATAACGTACATAATTTCAATAAAATAATTGAGTAAGTATTCAAAATTGAAGGAATAGAAGACAACGTAGAGATATTTCTAGTCTTAATATAGAATTAAAAAACTTGAGAGGTGTCAAGGGACACCCGGATGGAACGAAGTTCCTTTCGATTAACTAGTGAAGGAATTGTACATATACATACACACACCGAAACATTTATATATATATACATATATATATATATGTACTCTGTCTGTCTATTCTATAGATGCGCGGGACTTTTTAAACACAACAGAGTGTATATATATATATATATATATATATA
>CAJUYH010006584.1:0-19765 GCA_910591685.1 Galerucella tenella | reverse complement strand
TTAAAAGCTCATTTTTAATAAACACCCGTTATATTGTATCTAGGTATGTTGTTTTAGTTTATTATGTGTCAGAGTAAATAAAAGTCTGTCAAGAAACCGATCATTTTATTTTTGGTTCTTCGAGCGAGGATATAAATTAGTCATTTATAGGTAACAGTCACAGGGTATTGTTCTTTATTCAGGGCCGTTTCTACAATTCAAATATGAACCTTGTATTCGCTAAAAACTCGCTACATTGGAGGTATATCTAAATTCCAAGTTGAAACTAAAGTATAAGTTACATATTCCAGTTAGATCGTATAACTGAGGCTTCTAATTTTGAGAATATATGATAAACTTTTTCTGAGCTTTTGAATTCAGGAACAGGCATATGCTGTCTGTAAGCCTTGTTCTTTCTCAGTATCAGTAACTGTGAAAGCTTTTTTTATTCCGAAATTAATTGAGTGATATGGAAGTTGAATCCATACGAACATTATTGTTTTCAATCTTCACGTTTTTCACATATCTTCGATACCAAAGTGATAAAAAATAAACGAATACTCGCCCAGCGGGTCTATTCTTGAACAATGACATTTCTTGAGCATGTGAGATTGTAGGTACTTTTTTGTATAATTCTTATTTAGTACAGTAACTGAACACCAGAAAATATCGAAAGCTCCTGAAAAGTCTCTGAACTTTACTTTGGGCTCAATTTGTAGGTTACGGCAGGCAAACTTAACGCGATTGAGTTTACGGAAGGGGAGGGGGATGGCCCCAGTAACCCTGGAAAACGGGTTTCTCGCTAATATCTGTCTGAATATACAAATTAGAGAATTTCTCTTCGAGTAAAAAATGAAGTTATCTATAAAAATGGTTGAATTTTTCTTCGGGTAAAAGATGAAGATCGTCTTATCATCTACAAAAATAGTCCCTATCACTTTTTCCGAAATTATTTCTGTTACCATTCACTTATTCACTTATTTTATTTTTGAACAACCAAGTGTAAAAAAGTAACAAAACACGTAACAAACCAGCTACGCCTGATTCTTGTATTTTTAACATTTCCTCAGAATGCATTTTCAAGTACCTACATAACTTCCACGGCCAATTGCCATCAGGATGTGAGTCTCGTAAAATTTCTTCGTACCTCCTTGTTCAATTAAAAAAAAACTACGTTTTCCACATGTAAATGATGTAACCTAACCATAATTAAGATCTCGCATCACATTATCTGACAATTGGTCACTTCCTAAAACCCTAGTGAGATTTTGTCGCATAAAAATTATCCATTTAAAAATTCCAGAATTGCAGTTTAACGTTTCGCGCGACAATTTAAAAATGTCACTTGCGACAATCACCGATCAAGATTCGAGAATACGATCCCAGTAAACTATTTTCCGTAATAAGGGCGAATTGTACAATAAACAATTATCTCTTAAACTTAGTTTAATGTTTATTTTTCGTTGTGCAATATCTGATTAACGCTAACTAGAGTTTTAAAAATAACATATTTTAACCGGACAAAATTGGAGAGTTAAAACTTAATCTGGTGAATGTAATCTCACAAAATTGTTATTTTTCAATTTTTTAGACATTGTCAAATGACAGTACCTACCGACCACGTATGGAAATGAATGCTTTCGGAGAGGATAGCATAGGTACTGGCACGAGATAGTGGGTATGGCGCGAGCCGTTATCTTTTAACTCACTAGGGAACCCTAATACTCCTGCACAAAATCTATACAATGAATCTCAAATTAGAACCAGAAACCCCATAGATATATGCTTTGTCGTTTTAAAAAGAAGATTCCCTGTTTTGGTAGTGGGCATAAGATTGAGCTTACCGAAAGTTGAAAAAATTGTTGTAACAACTGCAATTTTACACAACATAGCCATTAATTATTGTGAAGACCACATGCCCCCTGTCAATCCTGAAGTTGAAGCTGCCATGAACGTTTTAGAAAACATTAATATTGATGAACATAGAGGCCACAGAATTAATGACCACAACTTTTAATACATGATTATTTCCAACATTTCTTGTAAATAAACCATTTTTTTTAAATAAAAAAATGCAGATTCAGTTCCCTGCAGTTACAGGCCATTTAATGTAATAAATAAAGCTACCCATTGATAGCACTATTTATTTATTGATATCTGGCTCACCCGAAGATATAGGTAATTATTATTTTAGCGTTAAGCACCAATCCACCACCACCTTCTTTTCCCATGTATGCGCGTCTAGAATGTCAATCATTTGACCTACTCCGCTACCAACCTTTTGAAAATGAACGCCAGAAGTCGATTAGTTAACGGCCTGCATGTATGACATTGTACCAACAGTCGGCTAAACCTGGTTTATCTAACCATAGGGTTGAATTTAACAAAAGTTTAAACCAATACGTGTTGTACCAGTGGTGTTTTCGTGCAGTTTTGTTAATCAATCATTTTGAAAGGTTGGTATCAGTGAATGCTAGACGAATGAACTACTGTGGAGTAAATTAGTTACGTTTTGCCAATGAAAAATATAAAAGAAGAATTTTTAATGCGATTCTAACCCCCAGTCTCAGTTTACATTCTCAGTTCGTGAAGTGTTTTTTATTTTTGCATATTATTTCATTTGACTAAAAATGAATAAAAATAAAAAAAGGTCAGAAAACTTCACGGCCAAAGAAGAACTCCTCTTGGATTGCGTCAAGCAACAGTGGAGCGTTATTGAAAATAGGGAAGAGTATCGGAGTGGGCGACATCTACAATTAATCGTTCGAAATACTCGGAGGGTGAACAACAAACTAACCCAAATGTGTTTATATGGGTGAAGTGTGAGATTTTCATACAATTTTAATTGATTTAGGTCTAAAGTGATATATTTTTACGTTATTTTATGAACAATAGTTGTTTCAATTAAACATCAAATCTTAAAATGCAGCGGATTGGAAGAGATAATGAGGTAAGATCACGCAAAATGTGCTCAGTTCCTCAATGTGCATCATACAGTACTTCGGATATTCCTCTACATAAATTCCCTTTGAAACCCAAGGAAGTAAAGAAATGGCAAAAAATCTTGAAGATAGGGAAGCCTATCTCAAAATACATGCTTGTTTGCAGCAAGCACTTTCTGAAAGAGGTTTTTTTTGTGGTAAGTTCAATAATTTTACTATCAGATTCTCTTCACTTCAATTTATATTTTTTATTGTTCAATATATAGTTACCTCCACAACACAGAGGGAGCATTTGAAAAATGGATCCTTTCCTAGCCAGAACCTTCCAGTGACTAATTATCAACATACAAAAAAATATATATATGTGGAAGTGACCGACAGTAAGTGAGAACTCAAAACAATTACTTCTGGTTTATTATTTTTGCTATACCATATTTTATTCTATATTTTTTCATTTAGTCAATTAGTATTATAAATGTTTCTTTATTCGTATTCTGCATAAAATAGATTAAATGATATGAAAAGCAAAATTTGTTTTTATTATTGCATTAAGTCTTCCACCTATTTATAATTATTGTGCAAAACCATACATAACTTTGCTTATATAATGAAACAATAACTTCTTTATATTATTTATTTATTTTTATTGTGATACAATACATCTTGCATAATATGATCTAGATGCCTGAAAATAAAGACAAACAACACATAAAAGAGAACAGGTAAGTCAAACAAATGAAGCTTTTTTCTCTCCAATCGAAATGGCCGATATGCCATTTTAAAATTAAATTATACAACTTCTCCTTATTTCTTGAATCATACACTATTGCACCCATTTGTTCTTTTACTTGACGATATATTCCCAAAAATGTTGCCAAAGCAGAATCCCCTACACCTGCAGGTATTAAAAAAGTGCGGACATATTCAAATGACTTAATTATTGTTCGTTTTCATTGTCTAAAACTTACTGTAGGCTAGAAGATTGTTTTTTTTGTTCAGTTCAGCTGTTGTATTGTATTTTCTTTTTTTTTTTAATTCCTGGGTGACTAAATGACTAAAATGGTTCTGGCCTACTGATTCTCTCTATGTCTTTTTTCCTTTCCCTATTTTTGAGCCAGAGATCAGTACAGCTTACTGGTTTTAGCATCTCATATCTGAAACATGAAAAAGAGAGGAGGCAAACAGGGATGTGTGGTTTTGAAATCATCTACCTACTTGCTTTCTTAGGTAATTGAGAAAACTTATTTACCTGTTAATATAAATCAATGTAGCAATAATATCCTTGCAGTGTCCTCCAAATCCTTCTTCACAGGAACATTGACAAATCCAGGACTCACTGAGTTTTATAATGGGGGACTGTGATATTGTTGGAGATCTCATACATAAGCTTTTAATATCTTTTTCATTGGAACCTCACCTTCATTATTTGGCCGAACACGTTCACCAACAATCCAGAATATCCGAAATTGATATCTCTACTTTCACAGGCATTATTAATAGATATCTTATGACACAAATCCAGCAATACAACACAAAAATTTCGAAAACGAAGCTAATATCAAATGACAGAATATTTGTTGTTCACCCTCCGATCCGACATTTTGGATTTCGCAGCGCCATCTCGCGGTTCCTGATTTTTCCCTATAAAAGGACTGACGCAGTCAGTAATGACGAGAAAATAGAGGCGTGGAAAAAAGTCGCTCTTAATTTTAATACATCTAGCGATCGCTACAGGGACTTGGGCATCCTAAAAAACAAATTCACAAACATGAAAAAAAATCCAAAACAGCTTTCGCGGAAGAGAAACTGCAGAGACTCGGCACAGGTGGCGGAGAATATGTTCCATCTCCTGCCAATGATATTGATGTGGAACTGAAGGAACTTTTAGGGAAACAAGTCACTGGCCTGTGCTCTCAAGTTGACGATGTCTAAATCTATCCAAAATTTCTTTGGTCATTCCATTCTGCAAAATGGTTAGCTCGTCGCCGAAAGTTTTGTGGGCGTCTCGGATATACTTGTAAATTTACAAGTTCATTAAAATCTTCGTCATCACTAAAACTCAGTATATCGGGATATTCCATTATACCTATTTGGTAAAAATAAAAAATTTACAGAATCCACTGACAGTTGAACAAAGTTCTTAGGTTAGAAAACTAAGGTTATTATTTTAACCACTCATTTTTGGCGGTTAACAAACCCGTTGGCAAAACTCTGGTTACCCACTTAAACCATTAGTTATGTTTTAAACCTTGTTGGTACAACTCGCCCATAAAAACGAAAGTCTAGTTAATATTTAAACTGCTGTTGATTAAACTTTGTTTAGGAAATATTTTGTACAACTCGAGGGAAGAACAAACTATGCGAGGTTAAAATAATTAACAATTTGTGGGAATAATTTGCTGATAAAGTTAATTTAAAAGAACAGGACCATTCAAAAGCAGCCTATTATTTGGTTGCAAAAAATTACAAATCACCACGAATATATAGCCAGAACTGATTTTTGACATTTGTTTCACTTAACGAGATCGTAAAAATGACGATGATAAAATAACGATTCTCGTTGACATAACTTTGCGCATGATGATACAGAATCGGTATTTTTAGTCATATTCACGTCATATTACAGTTATACTACAGAAATTCACACTTAACGATGGTCTTCAAATAACATAACGGAATATGTTTAATGTTTAATGCTCGTATAAACAAGACTCAAGGATGAGTAGGTACGGTCTTGAGCATTCGTTTATGACACCTTTTTTATGTAAAATGTGTCAAAAACGAATGCTCAAGACCATGGTCAGCCTTAAGTCTTGTTTATAAATACGAGCATAAGACAGATTTTGGGGTATTTCTCCCATTAAAGTTGATAGCAAAAAAATTTGTAGTGGCAACACTAGATTTGTTCACTGTCACCTGAAACATATGACACATATTACTTGCTAGAAAATCTTGTGGATTGTCACAAGTGATTAAATTTCTGTAACAATTTCGCTAAAACCAGATTTCACTGAAAATGCCAATGCCACAGTAAGCTCAGTAAGTAAATGTTTCATAAAATTGATCTGGATTATTTTCCTTCTATTTTTAAATGTATTTTATAACGTTCTTCATTACAGAGATTATTGTAAGCATTAGGGATGAATCAAGATATCCAACTGAATACACATAAAGAAGGCACAAAAAATAAGAAAATCATCAAAAAAGAATCGAGTCCTCCGAATAAGGTTAAAAATATCAATTTGAAAAATCTGCTAGGTCGTACACATATTCAAAGAAAGGTTAAATTAAAATATCCTTCGGATAATGCGAAAGGATCTCCAAATAAAAAAGGCGGAAAAATAAAGAAAGGACTGACAAAGATCCAGCCTGGACCTCTTAATAAACTTCTGAAGGTAAAAACATATTGGTATAAATATTATATTGGCTGACAATCGGCTTTTCAATAAATGCAAAAGGGTTGGAATAAAGAAAAGCTTTGGGAATACAGTTTTGGGAATTGAGTTGAAAGTTCATTAGTCCTTTTATGGAGGCGTTAAAATAACGTCGTCTTTTTTAGTTTCATTTCATGCAGGCGTTTCCGAGAACGTTTTCTAGATATCAGTTGTATTCGCACATTTGACAGTGGCGCATATGTATACGTTTCACAATACAAACATTTATATTGGAGAGCTTTCATCTCCTTCACAGCATCAATTAATATTCCAGTGGACACGTTTCCTCACAATACAGGATCTATATAAGTCAATCGTGCGCCTATCCTACTTTCAATAGTCAAAAGTCGATGAATAACTGGCGTTTGCATAAATGCTGTCATAAAATGATGAATACAATGTATTCATACGACGGCATGTTTTAAAAAAAGCCGCGACAGCACAATGCTACGGCGGCGACGTATTTAATCCAGTATCAAGTATCTAGCTAGAATGTGGGCGTTAATTTAACGTTCGACGTTCGGTGATCGGCGACAATAAACGCCTGCATGAAAGGGCTCTAATATAGAAATCTCAATGAACGTCACTATCTATGTTGACAAGACGTTGAAATAGTATTTCCTTTTGCAGTATTATTAACGTTTTGATTTCTTAAACTTTCTTCTTATGATAGATAGCTTTATTAATTTGGAAACTCCAATATACATAGCGAACTTACATTGTTTAATTATTTAATATGAAATATGAAATTTCATGCTAAACACATCAAATATAATGTTTCCAATAACATAAAAATAATAAATAATAGCTACCTAAATGATGATGATTGAAATATCAATGAGGTAACAGACCAATCACATATAATGAAGCATGAATCTTGAAGCATATAGAGGTTCACTTTTTTTACTTTTCACACGTCTATCAACAATTCACAATGGCTTTTCCAAGTAGCCATTTATGCTAATTATTGATTGAAAATGTGCTCAAGCAGTTTATTGTCCAGTCTAAAGCTGAATATTGCTATCAAACTTATGTAGAATGAACCCTTGTTAATCTCTTGTTCACCCAAAAGTGGAGAATTTATACAGCTATTACTGGATATTATGGATGCCAATCATGACTGAAGAATGGCTTCTTCAGCTCTTATTCAGTCGTTGTAGTTTTGCCTTTATGCAGATTGTGTAGTGTAGTGCAGCTAATTCAAATTGCTGACAAATCTTCTATTCAGCTCAATTTTTCAGCTCCTGTTCACCATCATAGCAAAAACAAGTTTGTTCACGACCACCTAATAATAAGTCGATATTTTACCTCCTAACAAAAGGTATATGGTACCCATATATCTACTAGAGTGAATTATGGTTCATAATTCACGACTAGAGATGGGGGTACAATATGAAATAAACTTTTAAATCTGTGTATTTTGTTCAGGAAATTTGTTTCTGAAATAAATCGTATCGATAAAATATCGAAATCTTTAGTATTGATACTTTTCATAACGACATTTTCTAGTATTAAGTATTTCAAAACAATATATTTATAACGGTACGTTGTATTGATACTTTACACGGTATCGCCCATCTCTATATATGTCAAATTATTTAATTTTGACGTTAGTAATACCAAATTGTTACGAACTTGCTATATTACTGTAACGATGAATTCATTGAATTCGGATAGTGGAAATGAACGTTCTTGTACACCAACTGAAATAAAAAAAAAGCGGCGAAATTAACGACTATAGGACTGCTGCCAGAAAAATCGAAAGATAACTAATATTATAACTTGGACTGGAGGTTAGTTGACTTTTATTTAATAAAGAAATCAAGTGTCGTGGACAAAGTATAGTATTCTACTCGCAATTCACTCGGGTGACTTGCGGCTCGGGACGCAAACGTCACCCAGCGTGAATAATGGCTATCATAAATTGCTCGTTTAATAATATACTATTATATGCATTATGCATTCCTCAATTTCTGAATTTTTTATTATTTATTTATCCCAATAACCTCAGTCACTGCATGCTACTATAATTTAATTTACAAATATTTTCCTTCCTTTCTGCGGTGTAGATTGTCCTGGAACCCATGGCTGCATGCATAAACTCTCACTTCAGCTAATATCAAATGGCTGACGCAGTATACATTCAAGTATCAATTTTTTGTTCACATACTACTTATATCTGAGCAATATTAGCAAAATGTGCTGAACTAGTACTTCTTCAGACTGTTAATAAAAGCTGAACAGTGGCTTCTAACTTTACTGAAGAATGGTTTAATCAGTGCATACTAAGCTGACTATGAATAGCTGAGATACAGCTGTTCAGTTTTATATAATAGCGCCTTACCAGCTCATACATACACACATACATACATACATACCAGCTCATGTTCAGACATTTTAAAATGGAAATATTTGATGAGCAGAAAAACGCTCTTTTAGCTTGTATTTAGCTAGTAATAAATAGCTGAACAACACTGGATTAAGTGAGCTTGGAAAATGCTTATTCAACCAATAATCAGCTACATAAGCATATTGCTGAACAATATCTACTAAGTTGGCTAAAGAGGGACTTATTCAGTATGTAGTTCAGCTCTATCGATGTTTCTGTATAATGGCATCTATATTGACTGATTCGGCGCTTATTCAGCTCATTATTCAAGACAGTATCTTCATTAGCGTTTAACATACCTAATCAAATACAAATCAGCTTATTGTCTGAGTAGGAACCACTAAATCAGCATTCATTGTTACTTGGGAAGTGCACTTCAATACTCCTTACACGCACTATTTGCTTGTAGATGAAATTGTTGTTTTTTGTAGGATACGGACAAATGTTCATTCACTTCTTTGGCTTATAATCTAGAACATAAACACGTTCAATCACATTCAAAAATATAAATATGTTTTGAAAAACAAATCCAAAGATTTGTTCCCACTCCGTTTCAACCAAATATAAAAGCTGTTCTTCCTGGATTGGAAGTATAAAGCTGTATAAAGGCTGTATAAAGAAAAAACTACTCCTATAATTTGTCGCTTTTTATGTTATGGAAGATGTTTTGTTTTATTTCACTGAAATGAGATTTACCGAGTGCAATTATTCGTTATATTCCCTAACAATAAATTTGGACATCGTTTCTTTCGATAATTATTAATAATGGATAATATTCACCAATTCACACTCCTACAACAAACTTGAAGCACACATAAAGGAAACGTGAAGGAAAACCACAATTTGAGACGCGTCCGTGAGGCATGCGCAAATATCTAGAATAACTACCAGCATCGTTACAGTTCTCATTAAATCCAAAATTGTAGTGAGTTTTTCAGTTTTTTGGACCTCCATGTGGCGGTATAGTTCTTTTCAATACCTAAGAAACTGACCCGACCTGAGATGGGATAATTGCATGCAGTAAAGCAATAAAATTATAAGCCCTTATAGGGTCATATTTATTTTGTTTGGCCAATAATAAATTATTACCTGAAAACTCCATAAAACTTTTGGGTCATTCTTATTACGAATACTCCATTTTTCATCTTTTCCATCGGGTATAGTTCGGCTCTGCACGTTAAATCCGAAAAGTCTCATGGTTTCATTGCATCTCAAGCCTGAATCAAGTCAAGACAGTTTCTCTAATATTGAGAAGAACCTCGCGCGTTTAGAGTTGAAACGTCTGCTATCCATACAGTTTCAGCATAATATTTAAATTTAAATACCCAATCACATCATTCAATGTAGAATTAATTTTATAAACAGCTTTCTCCAATCTAGTATGAATACAAATTAATAATGTATTATTGGCAAACAAATTAATGGAATCAACCGTCACAAAAAGTTTGAAATCTCTAATGAATAAGATAAAAAGAAGAGGTCCCAGCAGACTACCTTGAGGTACACCAATAATATCATATATCTTCGAAGATACGCACTTTTTGCTTATCATTCTGTAGGTAGTCCACAAACCAATCCAAAATGTTCTCATCTATTCCATAGTGTTCCAACTCCCTTTTTTCTTTAAATTCTGTAACCATCAATTTATTTACATCCACTTCACTTTTGATATGACATGAAGTAAGTTGAAGTGTGGACACATGAATGTCGTCTACATAAGTCCGACTGGTTATTAATTGGGGTGACTTTCAAGTTTTATCACTTCCCATTCGAATATTACTCTTACTTAATTATAGTTAAATTTGTGGTATAAAAAGATTTTCCAAAAAACTTATATTTTCTTCGATATTTGTCCGGTCCCGGACTTCTGCTGAACTCTGTATGATTCAATAGCAACAGCAATTAAATAGTCACCTCGCTTGGTTGGAACAGCTGGAAATTGAAAAAAGGATACCTCATCACTCGCTACCCGCATACCACATACACGATGGTATTTCAGATAATTTTGAAAACTTCACGAATTAAAGTTTAACTATCATCCGTTGTTTATTGGTGAGCAAGGTGAACTATACAGAATATGACATGAATATGACATGCAACTGTCTATAGAGCTGGACATCAAATTAGCAATGACGTCACCAGTTTGCTGCTAATTTGACCATCTGACACTGCGCTAATACAACAATATTGCCAAATTTTGAGTCATTATTCGAATACTGCAGGATTATGATAATAGGAATGAGTCTTCCATCGATCTATCAGCTTTCCATTGTTTGGCATCCACCGTAGTCACATTATGGTAGTAGGCTTTCCAGTCCTCGGGTATAACCACCGTAAATACAACTTTTAACAAAATTTCTAAATCCTTGGCTTTGACCGACACACCACATAGCGCCTATAGGCGAATAAGCGATAATCGAACCATTGTTCTCGGCAAAAATCAAAGCCCTCTCCTTTCACATAACCACTTTCATGATTCTATTGCCTTGGCTTGCAGAAGTGACGGATTTATCCTTCTATTTTTCTTGTAACGCTATGTCTAGCGTTAACCTAAGATGCATCCAAATAAAGATGTATATATCCCTCAGATATGAGCTCCTTCATTTGTCCCAAATATTTGTACATAGCCTCGCTACTTTATATAAATATTGATAGCCCGTCTCGTTTTTAAACAAAAGCCATGTCCTTCAATAAACGCTTAATGGTAGATTTTGAAAAAAGGGTTGTCCTATCGCCTTGTTCAACTCTGTTCAATACCTACTTGTTTAAGTATGGTTGAAATATCTCCCAAGTAAAATTGTTGTATAGCCCCTTTATCATACGTATTTTCTTTCAAGTTACACTAACTTCGAGTTCTTTTCGATGTGGTTATCCTGTCCTCAAGGCCGCTTTCCTGGACTTTTTTGTCAATCATTCACCCAGATACTTCGGTCATGTGAGACACTTTGTCCGTTGTATTCTTAACAGTTTCATTGTTGTACAATGTGAGATAATAGTGTAACACATTCAAAACAATTCGTTTGTCATTCATTTTTGCTTTTTCATTTTACAATTTGCCCCTCTTTGCCCAGTACCTAATGTTTAATACGTTATCTTCAAGGTTTGCAAGGACTATAATAATTAGAATGTTCAACAAAATGCCTTAGGCTTTCAACTTTAATTAGTAAGAAGTAATTTCCAAATTTGTGATGCGTTATAATAAAATCAAGTTTTGTCAGACATTTACAGCTTTTGTATAGCCGAATGAGGTTGACTATTGTATAATAACAGTTATTTGCGTATCGGCCCAGAGTCGTTAAATACTTTTCGTAATCCCCATGAAAGATCACATTTTGATTCCGAGGAAAGAACAAACCTCGCATACTTGACGTAATAGATATTGTGCGAACTTAAAGTTGTCGGCTTTTTGTTCGACTGTAAGTCGATACGCTACCGTCATAGTCCTTAATATAACTTAAAGGGGATATAAGATTAGATAGCTGCATTAAAAATATTTCGTTCACTATACCTACCTCGTACCTCTACATAAAAATGCCAGCATGACATTTCTCTGTTGATGATTTGATTAAACAAGTGATTTCTTTACAGAGAGCGTTAACATTAACTCTCCAATGGTTATCTGAATACCATTAAATCAAAATGACAATATGGGTTCACGAAAAACCATTAAACAGCCTCGCTGCTCAAAATTCTGAATTGTATTGTACACAGTTAATAATGAAGATAAACGCACTTCATCAAATGTTGCAGAACATAATTCACTAATTTATCGTTTCCAATTCAACCTACTCATTGTTTCGTAGCACTAATCAAAGCAAAACGCTTCTTGGAACCATCACCGGTTGCCCCTGTTTTCAGTTGACCGAGGCTGACTATATTTATATTATCCAATTACATGCGACCCACAAACATTTAATGAATATCACGACAATAAAATTCAGTGCACATGCTGATTGACAATTGACAAATGTGTTGACGTCACACGTGTTCGATGAAGTTCATCAGGTTTTATATTGTACAAGCTATACCAGCTTCACGATTTAATACACAAAATTGGATATTTGAAAAGACGCATTGTGAGTGATGCTAATATTTATTTGGTTTGATAATTTCGTAGCTTTTTAAAAACGCAGATTATCAAGAAATTATTTGCTTGTTGTAGGGTAGTGTATTCAAATGTACACACATAAAAACCGAGAAGGGCCAAACGTTTTTAACGTTACAATCATTAATATGCGGCGAAGACACCGGAAGGACGAAACTGAGCGTTATCCTTAATAAACCGAGCGATATAAAAAGAAAGAAGCGAGAAGTGGGAGGAAATAATAAATATATATTGCCGTTGTCTGATGCTACAAAAACGAACAATTTTCAAGAATTTTCGGAAATCGGTAGAGATGCAATGAACAAAGAAACAAAGGTGATAGAGATTAAAAAACCTAACGTGATTAAAAACAAAACTGAACAAAAAACTGAAATGAATAATAGCAAAGTTGTTCGAAAAGTTAAAAAATAAACACGTTGTAGAAGTTCATTTGTTTTATTATTTCATTTGTTTTCATAAAATCTGAATGCTATCATAAAATTTAATCCCTCCCTGAACGTCTTCTGTCGATGAAAATATAACAACAAAAATATGAACTATGAACTTAACTAATTGATGATTGTTTGATAATTTTTAGTTCAAGGTCCAATACTAATGAAATGAAAATAGAACCACTTTAGTTATACAAGTAGCTCCTTGATTATAGTTGGGTATAGGTCGTACCTTGTTTTTGAAGGATTATAAACCTGAAAATAACTGAAGTACCAAACATACATTTTCCATTTTATTTTGATATCATTGGTGTCTTCTGGAAAACATATATAGAGGGTGAACATGTTTGCCGTTGCGATTAGCCAATTACTGTGTCTAGCCAGAAATCGACAGCAAAAACAAACAAGAAACTCTCATCAAAGGTAATATAACGAGTACCTCAAATTTTATCGAATATTTTCTGACGTGTCTCTTCGATTTTCGCCGAAAAGATCCTGCTTCATGTGATTTTTGATACATGAGGGAGATATTCAATTTCAGTAATTCATATATGTACGTTCTAGCTAATCAAAACATTATTATAGTGAGAATAATATCACAGAGTACACCATCTAACAAGAGGCGAAAAAAAGCAGTTTTCGTGATTGCAAATTTGTGTGCACATGCGTGAATTAATTAGTTCATCTGTCAATGTCAAGTCGACACTTCCGTTCATTCCCCTCAGTTCACCGTGTATTATTTTAAGATTAGGTTAAAAATGAGCCATTCCTTATTACACACACAAGATGAATAATAAGGTGTTCTCATGCTAATAGTTAAAAAATATTCTATAGACCTAATTGGGAGGCATGTTCATCAAGAGAACAGTAAAAAGAGAGAGAGAGGGGTGGACAATGGACATACCCATTTAAATGCCAATCGTCTTATGTCGACTCCGTTCGGGCTGCTTCGCGAAATTTGTCAACGGGGTTGTCAATTTGCATAATATTTCCTTCAATTAACGATCATAGGTCAAATATTTTATAAGTTTTTTTTCAAGTGTGATAGTTATACAGATACAAATATTCGATAATTACTTGTTTCAAATAAATTTTATTAACATTAAAAGAATTATACAATTAAAAAGATTATAATGTATAAAAATCATACCATAAATATATACTTTTTTCACAAACCACATCCTTGGCAACCATGCACAATAACGGTGACGGCTAGCCTAACCTAACATAATCAAAACGTCAAAACATGCTCAAAATCACTTTAATCTGTTTTCCAAATTCATAACGCCATTTTTGTTTGCTTCATTGTTTGAAGGTGTTCAATCGGCGATATTAATTGTGTTATTTGACTAATCGATTGTGCGTTGTGGTGATATTAACTATAAAAATATAGTGGTATAGATCATTATTCTTATAAAATGGATAAACATCACGGCGGAGTGTATTGTTCATACAGAGACTGTCCAAATGAATTTTATCCAGAAAAAAAAATAATGTTCTTTCGATTTCCAAGGGATGAGAGTATTCAATTTAATATCCCGGTCTATGACAAAAGAAATTTCAAAGTTTTTGATATTAACTTTGGTGCTACAAATTATTATCACCTTGCATAGGTGTATATTGTATTTCCTTTGATAATAAATAAATTAAGAATTATTTGTACTTTGAAATTTGGTTGATTTTTGTTATTACTTGTGTTATCTAAAAATGTATTCATTAATCAATCTCCCAAGAGTGATGACTATTTATAACAAATCATAAGAATGAACATAATATTATAATAATATTATAGGTATTTGAAAAATACATAAATATATATTCGATTATGATTATTGTTTCAATTCATAGCGCAGTTTTGGAGATTCAGTGGAAACTTCCAAAAAACTAGATTCGGCACTAGAAATAAATTGTTATTGTCCCCGAGTCAACACTGCAATTTGGTAAGAAATTCAGAAAATATTTTAAACTGGCAACATCGCGGCCATGCCGAGTTAAAGGTCCAGGGTCATTGACGACGGAGCTAAAAATCGTTTGATGTTTTTACCGGGATTCGTATCTATTCTCTTTATAATCTAGGGTGTAGTGTTACTTTTCTCAGTGTATCAAGGAGTTTATGTGTCAATGACTCAACGTATTTCCGCTCAATATCGTGTAAGTCCGACTTCAAAGGAACCGACAAAGCTTTCGTCTCTTGTTAGATGGTGTACTCTGTGATAATAATATACCTACATGATATATACCAGCGAGAGTTATTCGATGTGCATTGCTTTTATTGACAAACACATGACAACGTATTTTCTTGATTTGACGCGTCTAATAAATTTGCAATAAATTCGTGAAATGAATTCTATTTATATTGAGTCGAGTGATGTAGATTTGTTTTGAATATGAAATTTTAGAAGTGATTTCTATTGTAACGTCGAAAATTAATCTATCGAAAACCTACCAAACGAGAGTTCCATAAATCGGATCATAATTCTTCTTCTTCTTCCTCTCCAATTTTGTTGGGCTCGGTATTACCATGCACCCAGTGTCGTGATGAGGGCACCACTTCTTCTTTGTTGGAAAATACGAATATTTGTTAACTCAATGTATTCCACTGGAAATTTAGAACAAACCAATTATAAATGCAGGAATTATAATTTCAAGTTGCTGCACACTAAGAAGTCCATTAAAGCTCGCATAGAGGTTAAGCATGTGGAGTGTATAATGTTATTTCTGAAAACAGGACCGGTGTTAATACTGCCAAGCAAGACTTTTTACAAACTGCTACATCTAAAATTATTCACTTCACAGTCTAGGAATATATGATTGACATCCCCCTCTCCACCACAGGTGCAATAAGGATCTTCCTTCACTCCAATACGATGTAGGTGCACTGGGGAGCAGCAATGCCCGCTTCGAAGTCTGCACATCACAGTGACAAAGGCTCTCGAACTGTTTTTAAGAAATTTAAACCATGGCCTTCTATATGGATTATAATGGATACTGGCATAAAAATTCCCCCTACATACGGACATACTTCTCTATTTCCTCTCCCAGGAAATCCATAAGTTATTCTTAAGATACGGTATGAATTCTCTATAGTCAACTTTGGCCCTTTCTCAAACTTGTTGCCTTTTTACAAGAGCCACTAGAGTCCTACGGGCTCTTGTACCTATTGTCTGGCAACAAGCTTTCTAAAATCTCACTATTTCCAATTTACTCTTGAACTATTAATACGGATAAAAATTTTTTGGCAATTTGGAAAAAATACGAAAACAAACCTATTGATGAACGAGTTTGTAGAATATCTCTCAGTATATTTCAAATGTCACAATAAATTCTTAATAGCCTAATATAAACATGGTAAGATCAAGGAATACGTTGTTTTATCAACAGTAAAAACACAAGAGCTTTTTTTTATCGGATAAATTTCTCTTTGCAACGAAACAGTTTTGCCAATCACTAATTTTACGAAAAAAACTGACATGATAAAATCGCGACACCGAAGGTGGAGCGATTTTATCTAATGTCAGTTTTTCGAGCAAATTTAGTAATTGGCAAAACTTTGAGTGGAAGAGAAATTTATCTGATTAAGGAAAAGCTCGAGTGTTTTTTGGCTAGATAAATTAACGACAGAATATATGGATGAACAACTTTAATGATAAGTAACCAAACTTGCGACTCATTGTCATTGTGAAAAAGTGACGTCCGCTTACTAGATATTGAGGAAGAGGAGTTTTCATCGAGATAAAAAAGGACTCACCTTTTTTAAAGGTTGCACTTTTTTTATCGATGTCAAAGTGACAATAACATTTCCAAGTATATGACATTTCAACATTGGAGTTAATTCATCAAAGGTAATACCACAAGTGTTTCAAATTCAGTGGATACATTTTTTGTCTTTCAGGAAAAAATTTTATTTGGAAAAGTTTTAGCATGTCCAAGATTTTTTTCCTCGAACTTGCATAACTTTAACTCCAAGAGCTTATCCATATCTCAAATGTGGTTTTATGAAATCCAAACCAATGGTTCAATAAAACTTAAAGTCCAAACCAAACCTATGTTCCTACCTTTTCTTTTTTCTCCTTATCACATCAAGTAAGTACAATTTTTTTAAATATTTTAATCTGAGTATGTATTACCAAACTGATAATTTCTAATTTTTGGCAACAACCCAAGTTTCCTTGAATTGTATATTTCATACTGGTAACTACATTTTTAATTTTGACTACCTACTAATATAACTTGTTATTATCAAACTTTTATTTGAAAACAATTTCATGTCCTTTTTGTATTTTGTAGTTTTATATTTCAAAAATTTCTCAAATGTAATTTTACCAATCATAATATTCTCAATTTGTACTCTCAATAATTATATATTTATTTTTTATATTACATTTAAATCTATAGTTCTGGTTTTAATAATTTTTCATAAGATCTTTGTTTATTAAGTGTACCATGATGGTAATAATGTACCGAAACTAGTAGCATCATATGTGTCCTTTTTAGGGGACTGTAATAAAATTGATTGTGGTTTGGACTTTGAGTTTATTGAACCATTGGTTTGGATTGCATTACTTTGTTATTTTGGCTCTTCCTGCAATAGCTTATGCTTGGTGTTTCTAGTAAGTTTCGTAGTAGACTCCGTTTCACATAAGAAGAAGCAGCGTGAAGTTGCAGTCGTATATGTGAGTTTGTTGTCAAAACCAGCGTCATTGTGAAATATACATTCGACTTCAAATTAGGCAATCCAGTGACCTGTCAAATAAAATTTAATATGGCGACACAGGGCAAACAAATGTGATTTAATACATTGTATACCGTGGATTTTGGTATATATAAGTATTTATTTTGGAGAAAGGTGCTTTCATTTTGCTTTGGTGTCTCTATACTAATAATATACAATGAAAAGTTCAGTTTTATAAAGCTTTCAAGCTGGGTATATCAATTTAGGACCAACTTTTGGTTGTGTACCTATATAAGAGCATTATTTTTTTGTTAGTGGTTTTTAGACTATCAAGAATTATTATTTAATATTCACGGGTAAGTACACACTGACTAAAACATATACAATATTATAATGAAAGTGGAACTTTTATGAAATTGCCGGCATTAAAATTTCACTTGCTTGAATTGGAAGATATCACTTGCAGTATTTAACTTTTATGCTTACGGATTTCGGGAGTGGAACACCTAGTTCAAAATGCCAACAACTTGTATTGTAGTCGGCTGTGGGAACCGTTCACACCGAGACCAAGTAAGCTTTTTTAAGGGCTCAGCTGTTTTGAAGAACACCTTTTTGGTGCACAAGAATGAATTAAGTAAGAAGCGTAGCGAAATGTGGTTAGCAGCAATCAATAGAGATGATTTAATAGAATCAAAAATCAAATATCAGGCTGTATGTAGCGGGCATTTTGTTCAGTTTTGTTCAATATCAATATTTATAAAAACTAAGAAAAGTGATATGTTCTAAATAAAAAATACTAATCAAATGAACAATATACTAAAAACTAATAGAATATACTAAATTGAAGCAAAATATACTAATAAATTCGACTAAAAAGTCTTGAGCACTGTTTATGACTGAATAGACAATACAAAACTAACCTATCTCTCCAAATTGTTTGCCCTGCACGGCCATATTAGGTCACGTGATATGGATTGCCTAATTAGTAACGTCATGTTTTTATATTTTGTAGGTTTACTTGAAATTAGAATTTGTCGGTGTTGACTGCGTATAATGTTTCCTTTAACACAAACATGTTTTTCAGTCGGCATGGTTTCAGATCAAATAAAATACACAACAGTCATAGATGACCTAGCTAAACGTATCCAAAAATAAAAAATATTCCACAATGAATAATTGCATCGAACACAACCCCATATTTTAATAATAATATCGCTGTCGACATGAAACATCGTTTGTAATGCCAATGGCATGAAAGGGCCGCTACATAGATAGACAAGACCGATCTCGGTTTCTGCGCAAGTCAGTTGGCAAACTTCACGTGGCTTCTTCTTAGGTGAAACTGAGTTTACATATCATGCATTAATTTTTCGGTTGTATTTCACATCGTCTTTATTACAGCTTCATCATAGTCTTCTTCATTCTGTTCCTTGATATTGAACCCATGGTCCTCCAAAATAACTGCTCGTTTCTCTGTTGATATCATGGAGCTACTATTAAGAGGAGATGACACAGTCGACTATCTTATAATAGGAAAGTGGTATCACATGAGTGACATTGTAATGTGAGCAATATGGCGTCGTCGGCAGAGCCGGACTATTTAAATTTTCAATCAATAAACATATATTCACTAGTGAAATTGATAATATAGAAACACTGTAGGTATTTTGTTGGCTGCCAAGAACCTCTTTTTACAAATATCAACAACATATCTCTTATTGATGGAGTTCTAAGAAATCTACAAACATTAAATATAATATGAAGTTGAATAAAACTTATTGAAGCACAAAGAAATATATTCCAGTACAGTCCT
>CAJUYH010006583.1:0-19767 GCA_910591685.1 Galerucella tenella | reverse complement strand
ATTTTCACGGATATTGACAAAAGCTTCACAACTAGAATTTCGGAACACAAACGTAGCTATAACAATCGAAAATCAGACTCCAACTACTCAAATCATTTATTAGCAAACCAACACACTTTTGATTCAAATTTTGAAATTTTGCCTATAAAACCTGAATCCCCCAAATTAAACCTTTTAGAAGCTCTTGAGATTAATTAAAACAAATATTCATATATTATTCTTAACGACCAAATAGATATTAACAAGTCTTTCTTATTAAACCTTTTTACCTAGAAAGGTTCCGGTGAGATTGTTGTGAATGAATCTCCAGGTGAACTTTTTGAATACTTCAGTTACTCCCATATTTAGACACTCCTTGCTTTTTATTTCCATGTAAATAGATTATAATACTTTTGTCAATATTCGTAAAAATTCACTGTATGAATTAGAAATTTTTCATTAAATCACCACTCGTTTGAGAAAGCTACTGTGGTAGCGAAACGCTTCAGAACTTTGAGTTGAACATGGGTTCAAATATAATGTAGATTTGAAGAAATTATATTGTTTTATTTCATGGTTGATTATCATGAAACCAATTAGACCCTTCAGTTGTAAAACCCGAGAATGCCCATCATAAATGTTGAAGGACAGGATTGTATTTTAATAATTTCCAGGTATAATATTTATATATTATATAAAGCCCGATGAAAAAAAAATTGAAATATAAGAAAATGTCCTCCGCACCACAATACTATGAAAGCAGGTAATTTTGTCTCTCGGAAAAAGATTAGAAATTATTCCAGCTTACACTTCACATTATATCTCTGTATTTTATTGGAAGTGTTTGCTCGTGTTACGGTGTGCAATAATTTCAAAACATTCATATGTATTATCATTACAGACATTTATAGCAGATATACCCCAACGTACGAAATGGGCAGTATGTGACGTTCGTGGATAAAAAGTAATAGTGCTTCTTCCAGTGGTTTGTGAATAAAAAATAACTCATTTTGTGACGCGAAAATCATTGTAAAAAAGTACATAACTCGATAGCCCCTCTCTTTAACGAGGATATAACGCGGGTACCACAGCAAGTGTAGGTACCCATTGATTTGACGAAGATGCGCTTTACTTCAGCTGGACGAATTGTTGGAAGTCCCTTCAAATCATGAAAAAGAGATTCCGGTATCAAGTCCAGACGTATGGGAAAAACATTATTTTGGGCGGAAAATCCACGCAATGTACGATGACGAAACTTATTAAACCCACTGTAGCCTAACTATTCTTTGGCGAGCTCTGTCTGCAATGGGTTTAAAGTTGACAAGAGACAAGTAGTATTGCAAATATAAATGGGAAAATACCAGTTTGAGAATCACCCAATAATGTACCTCGACAAGACGTGGTTTGACACGCACTACACCCCTTTCAAAGGATGGACTGATTCCTATAAGTGTGAAACAAAAGCACAATCAAATGATGGGGAGAAAATCACAAAATTACACGGAAAATGGTTGGATCCCGAACGATTTATTAGACGTTCAGCTGTTCTGAAACCGCCGCCATTGTGAGAAAATCATATAGAAAGATGAAATGAAAATAGAGATTTTTTCCGCTTTCACAGCAGCTTCTAAGTTGAAAATTTAGCAAATAAAACATAATTTTTTTTATTAATACCAATAAAATGTGTAATAAACTGGAGCAATTTGAGTTTTTAATGAAAAAGATATGAATATTGTCTGAAAAGTAAGATGCGCAAGTAAATCTTGCCCCTGGAGTGGCGATATAGGTTTTCAATATTTTCAGTAGTAATAACCCAAGGGCATTGATAATTGTTCGAAAAAATTTTATGACAGATGTCGAAAGCTTGTTGCTTGGAAACAGACCGACGCCGTAGGCGGAGGTCTGTTGCCTATAAGCAACAAGCTTGAGAAAGTTGTCATAAAATTTTTGAGCATTTATCAATGTCCGAGGGTTATTCGGATAGGAAATTTTTTGTTTCAGTATTACAACCAAATCGTGACATTTCGAAATATTAAATATTCGAAACTTCAAAATCGAAATAAATCAATATGTATCCATAGCAACGTGTGAAAATTGCCCATGGTCTGTTTTCAGTGTAATGTTGACATGATTGGCTGAGATTGTTCATATGATATAAAATGAGGAAATTTGATTGGTTTTTGGAATTGTCAAAAAATTTTCAATATAATTAAATAACTCCATCACCCACCGACCACCGTCATGATAATGCCTTATATTGGTTCTTATACCTCTGTCATGATGACACAACGCAAACGTTTGCACTTACCTGATAAAATATTCTAAAACAATTCTATTTCGAATCTCGACAGAAGAACACAAAATTATTGTATTAGCGATTGTGTCTGAAATACATTATAAAATACTTTCTTGTAGCTTTATAAATTTCCCAAGAAAAATTTCAAACCGCAGAATAAGAGTACTGCTATACAATCGGCTCGTAGCAGTTACCAAATAGTTATGTAAATGCATTGTATAAGTAATCTTGAAGACAAACTTATAGGACAATTATAATCATCATATTGATCATCCTATAACGGTTGTGTAGTTTACTAAAGGATGTCATAGAAGAACTGTTGTATAAACTGGGGTCCAATTTAGGTGTATAGACATTGTATAGTTGTTCAAAGCTAGATTGTAAGATTTTCACTTTTTCATAAGATATGCTGTATAGCAGTTCTTACAGCATTTTTAAATTAGTTCTGCTAGTTGGGAATGACCCACACGTAATGCGGGAGTTTCATAGTCAAACACCACAAACATTAAACGTCTGGTGTGGCATTTTCAGTAACCATATTTAATTGAGGAAAACTCAAATGGTGAGTCTCATCCACAGTGACTCAAAGAATCTTTTGATGCCGAAATAACACGAATACTAGTGACTAATGATACTATGTCACATACTCTGTTAGCGTTAAAATCTTGAGGTATACGGTTTCAAAACGAATCATTTACTGCTCGGTGGATAAGTAGACGAGGTCCGATATTGAAATGGACACTTAGGTCACCCGATTTATTTCCCCTAGACTTTTTTTATGGGGATATCTGGAAACTAAACTTCATGCCAGCGACAAATAACCCCAGAAATGTTATATAATGTACGGAGATCATTTGAGGCTCGATTGTATCATTTTATGGAAACCAATGAGAGTGGAGCACCTCCAAAAGTAATTAAGTAGGTACTGAAAAATAATAAAAAGACACTGGGTATTTAACACTTATAGAATCTTCCTCGGAACAAAACGGTCCTGTTATAACAAACTCGTTATCTAAACGTTGTCAGTAAATTCAATCGTAAAATTTCAAATAATAATATTGAAGGTCTGTCGAAGACATTAAACTAAGAAAAATATCCAGACGAGTTTATTTTCATGAGATTTCGAAACAAGAATTCGGACAAATCATTCAATTTTTGTAAATAAACTGGTACAATAACAAATAAATTATTACCAAGATTTCAGTTCAGATTTGAGTTTATGGTGAATATTTTATTTACTAGAAATTTAGTCGAACTTAAACTATGTTTATGGGAAATTTCATTTCAAGAAAGTGGCTTTTAAATTGGAATTTCATTCCTGAAAATATCCAATAACGGAATCAGATTGGGAAATTTATTCATATATATTGGAAATACTATAAAATTATATTAAGTATAATCATAAAGCAATTTTGCTACATTAATTCAATTATAAATATTAATTGGTGTAGTATACTATAATCTATGTACTATATATTTATACGTATTAGATCGTTACACCTTTTATCATTTTATAATGTCAATGTTCACTGTTTAATGTCAAGCTCAGTTCTTGCTTAATAAAGCCTATTCACGAAGGTTTTGCGTTATTTATTACAATTTATTAAGCAAGAAACAATAAAATGGACAAACTACTAAGGCCGGACCGATTTGATGTAGATCCGAACTCTCCCAAAGCTGCCCTCGAATGGTCACACTGGAAAACTACTTTTGAAAATTTTATTTCTTCTGTCGAAGGAATAAATGAGGTAGAAAAACTCAAGCTACTCGTAAATTATGTAAGTCACACCATCTTTGTACTCATTTCCGACTGTACGAAATATGCTGATGCTATGCAAGTCCTCGAATCTGCTTTTGTAAAACCTAAGAACGAAATATTTGCTAGACATAGTCTTATGACTAGAAAACAACAATTCGGAGAAAATGTGGATCAGTATATATTAATCTTAAAGCAACTAGCTAACGACTGTAATTTTGAAACTGTTTCTTCTAATCAAAATCGAGACGACTACATAAGAGATGCTTTTATCACTGGACTAACTTCTGTGCACATCAGGCAGCGTTTGTTAGAGAATCATACTTTAACATTAGAGGAAACTATAATCTCAGCTCAATCACTAGAATCCGCGCAAAAACATTCAGAAGCTTATATTTCTGCTCCTCAAGTTGTTAATTCAATCCAATCAATCGAAAATTCGCTAGAATCTAATCAAGTTACGTCTGCTGCAATCAAAAACTTCAAATGCTACTACTGTGGATCTAATAGAAAACATTTACGGAGTTCATGTCCAGCTAAAAATTCTATTTGTTCTGAATGTGGTAAACAAGGACACTTCTCAAAAGTATGTCAAAGCAAGAAGTATGAACCTTCTTCAGCTTCAATTTTACCTGTTGCTTCTTCATCTATCTCTTCAAACTCCAAATATCTTGCTGCCGCCCCACAAAGCTTATCTAAAAGTCTAGTTAAAATTAAAATTAACGGAACTCCTGCCGACGCTTTAATAGATACTGGTAGCTCAGAATCGTACCTAAATAAAAACTTTGCATCATTCTTGAAGATTGAAATTCTTCCAAGTTCTGGTCACATACTAATGGCATCCACGAAATTGAAGTCTTCTATATCTGGACACTGCTTCGTAGATTTAACAATAAAGGATGAATTGCATCCAAATATCCGTATATCAATTCTTCAAGATTTATGTGCTGATGTAGTTATTGGCCATGATTTACTTAAACAGTATTTCGCTCTCGAAATCACTTTTGGAGGCCCAAAATTACCTTTAATAATTGATTCATCTGACAAAATATGCAGTTTAGCTCATCTTAATATAGAATATCCCACACTATTTTCAAATTTATCAGACGATTGCAGACCTATTGCAACTAAGTCTAGACAATTTTCGACAGAAAGATTCCAAATTTATATCTGATCAGGTAAGTTTCCTCTTATCTCATGGCATTATAGAAGAAAGTAACTCGCCTTGGCGCGCTTAGGTATTAATTACGAAGAGTGAAACTCATAAGAAAAGAATGGTGGTCGACTATTCTCAAACTATCAACAAATTTACATATTTAGATGCTCACCCACTTCCGAACATTGAAGTTGTAGTACGCACTGTTGCAAAATATGCTATATTCAGTACTATCGATCTCCAGAGTGCTTACCACCAGGTACCAATACGAGAAGAAGAAAAGCATTTTACAGCTTTTGAAGCCGATGGGAAGTTATATCAGTTTCGACGAGTACCTTTTGGAGTCACTAATGGAGTTGCTTGCTTTCAGAGGGTTATAGATAATATTATAAAATTGGAAAACCTAGAAGGTATCTGGATGATATTACTATTTGCGGAATAGATCAAGCACAACATGATGACAATCTTAACAAATTTATGCAAGTTGTAAAGAAGTACAATTTTACAATTAATGAAAAGAAAAGTTTGTATTCACAAAAATCTATTAAACTTCTTGGATACTTAATCGAAAATCAAACTCTAAAACCCGACCCTGAACGACTTGAACCTCTAATAAAACTGCCACTACCTCAAAACTCTCAATCGCTTAAAAGAGCTATTGGTATGTTTTCTCACTATTCCAAATTTATTCCACGTTTTTCAGAAAAAATCCATCGATTAGTTACCATCAAAACTTTCCCTTTGTCTGATCAGGTAGCTCAGGATTTTGAAATTCTTAAAAATGAAATTGCTTTGTCAGCTGTTACTTCTATTGATGATAAAATTCCCCTTGTCGTTGAGACGGATGCGTCTGATCATTCTATTGCTGCGACTCTCAGTCAAGAAGGAAGACCTGTAGCCTTTTTCTCAAGGACATTAACAAGTTGTGAAAGAAATCATTCTTCCGTTGAAAAAGAGGCATATGCTATAGTTGAAGCCGTAAAAAAATGGCGCCACTTCATAATTGGAAGACACTTTCAACTTATAACGGACCAAAAATCGGTATCGTTTATGTTTAACATGCGACACTCCAGTAAAATCAAAAACGAAAAGATTATAAGGTGGCGTCTAGAATTATCCTGTTACAGTTTTGATATTCAGTATCGACCAGGAACTGACAATGTGGTACCTGATACTTTTTCAAGAGTTTGCTGCACAACTCTTACCAATCTATCTTTAATTGATTTACATCAAGCTCTATGCCATCCTGGGATTACCCGAATGGTACATTATATAAGATCTCGTAATTTACCCTACTCTATCGAAGAGGTACGTGCTATGACAGCTGGTTGTCCTGTATGTTCAGAAATTAAACCAAAGTTTGTAAAAATTCAAGGAAAATTGATAAAGGCTACTTCACCATTCGAAAGGCTATCCTTAGATTTCAAAGGACCCCTTCCTTCTAATTCTCGTAACAAATACATTCTCACAATTATAGATGAATATACTAGATCTCCGTTTGCTTATCCATGCCGAGATCTGACTGCAAAAACTGTTATCGAATGTCTTACTAATTTATTTTCAATTTTTGGCATGCCTGGCTACATTAATTCTGATCAGGGTGCATCTTTCATGTCTCATGAACTGAAAAAAGTTTTACATTCATATGGAATACCCACAAGCAGAACTACCGCTTATAATCCTGAAGGTAATGGCCAAACCGAAAGATACAATGGAATTATTTGGAAAACTATTTCTCTGGCCCTTAAGTCAAGAAATTTCAAATCTGATCAATGGGAAGAAGTACTTGACGTCGCCCACCATTCTATTCGTTCACTCTTATGCACAGCTACAAATACTACACCGCATGAAAGAATGTTTATTCATCCAAGAAAATCACCAAATGGCATAGCAATACCTTCATGGCTAATGAATCCTGGAAAAGTATTTATGAAGAAGCATGTGAGGCACTCTAAGTACGATCCTTTAGTTGAAGAGGTTGATTTAATAGAAGCTAATCCTAAGTATGCTGTTGTAAGATATGACGATGGACGTGAAGCAACTGTTTCTCTAAGACATCTTGCTCCGTGTGGAGATAAGACTACATTGGACCAATCAATACAAAATAACAACTTGGCAACGGAAACTTCCGAAACGACAACTGAAACAAATAGCTCTCAACTTGATTCTAATAAAATGGAAAACATTTACAATACTCCTCAAGACCTTCAAAGAAGCGACTATTTTGAAACTGAAATTCCTCAAAGTACGAGATGTAGTACTAGAAAAAGAAAAACTCCTGCCTACCTTGGAGATTTTGTCGAAAAATAAAGCTGGGGAGAATGTAGTATACTATAATCTATGTACTATATATTTATACGTATTAGATCGTTACACCTTTTATCATTTTATAATGTCAATGTTCACTGTTTAATGTCAAGCTCAGTTCTTGCTTAATAAAGCCTATTCACGAAGGTTTTGCGTTATTTATTACAATTGGTTGCTAGAAAAAACGAAAAAGTCAATGTCAATGTCACCTATACACCGTTGAAAATGTGTTATTGTCTCCGGTTTCTCAATTGTTTTTTAACCAACAAGTGTATCAATAAGGGCTATTCACAATAGAAATATTTAAACGCACAGAATTGTCAATCGCCCTATTAATACCAGTGTTAGTTACAAAACTTTTAAGTCGACTGTACTAGTTGTATTATTCTTCCACAATATTTGAAAATATAATATATTATATTATTCATTTGTTTCATTGGTAAGTACTGTCAAAAATAAATCATAAACTTGAAACGTCACAGAGGTCGCCGGTTCAAATGTCATTGCTTTTGGTTCTTTTTTCAATTTTTTTCTTTAGTTGCAACACTGATATTAGTTTTGTGAAATTATTTCATAAAAACGTGAAGTAAGTCGAAAACTGAAATATTCTATATTAGAAGTCGGTATAACGGCATTTTAAAATTATTATTGAGGGTTTGATTGACTATACCAAAATCATTGATTAATAAGAGTCATTGATAAATGATTTAATGTTCACAAACTTGCCTTAGGCCGTAGCCGATATTGATGACTTCCAGTGGGTTCTTCTCATGTGAAACAGAATTTACTAAACTAATTAACAATAACATCCTTCAATAAGTCTCTTGATCAGATGTGTTCCTCTTCATGATTCCCTTGGTGACATAGTGGAAGTATTCAGGGTTTTGGTCTATGTATTTCAAGAGGGTTTGGTCCATCCATCTCAATCTTGGTCGAGTTTGTTGTTGCCATCTCCGGGGAATTTTCAGTCTTTTCGGTCATAGTTGATATTTGTTGTGTGATCGGTGAGGATCTTATGTGTTCGGAATTTCTGTCGAATATTTGTCCCTTTTCAGTCTGCACGACATGAGATATAGGACGATTGTCCTTGAGCTATGTGAGCTAAAGACCAATTGCGATGTCCTCCTTGAATGAAAGCACTTTGTCCTGACTTGCATCGATGACTAGGCCTTGCAGTTCTACATAAGTTAGTTTTTTGGTTCCGTCGAAATCAATAATTCATCACTCACAATATTCATAATCATTCACGGAGTCTTCGTTTGTAGGTACGTGACTACTAGTTGCACTAACGATTGAAGTGTTTTCATCTCTTCCCGTGAATTCTCCACTGTATCCATCATTCCATTATATTTCAACTTCTGACACCATGTAATGAGCCAGTTTTAAGATGGAATTCATTGATGATAGATCTCGTTTATGTCTAATGAGAGATATTAGTCAAATGTCACTGTTCACAAGTAAACAGTCAGTAAGATTGGGAAAAAATTAACAGGAACTGGTACAGTCAAAATTGCAACAAAATCAGGTTGTTACTTCCAATTATTTTTGGAATTCTTGGAATTTCTGACTGTAAGACGGAGCGCGGGTGATACAATGGCTTGTATTACCGATTCTGTGATAAATTATGTATTGCAGTGGATGGTGAGATTGGCTCGTACAAAGTCTCGTCCACAGGCGAGACAAAATGTTAAGCGATGGGTGGTACAACTAATCTTGTATATTATTAACCATAGTCCCAACTGTTCCAAAAAAAAGCAATAGATACTGTAGTGAGCGCGTTGTTTTTGGATGATACCAGTGATAAAGTACTGCAGGATTTTTCAATGCTCTTGAAAAATCTGACGTTTTGTTTGTTTATGTGAAAATACTTTATTGTTTCGCGTAACTTTATAGAAAAATATCAATACAGTAAGTGAAATCGTATCAACAAGTCCACATAATAGTCACACACGTTCAAACTTGTCGTATATCCAACCGAGTTGTACAACATATTTTTGAGCATGCTACTCTTTCGTACAATTGGACTACGTCGTACGATTTGTTGTAGTCCAACACCACACACGTTGCAATTATCGGTTGGACCAAACCAACCAAAATCGTAAAATTTGTGTACAACAATCATCTGCGGGCGCTCTAGACCCTGAAATGTCATACTTAAGCGGGATTGGCTCGCTTGGAGTCATCTAAAAATGTCACCAAATACAGTAGTGTATAAGAAAACTACCGTTGACGTTATATTAGTTTGGATATAATGAAATTTCGTTCTACCTACAATGAAAAATTTAAAATCAACATGCTTTCGGTCTTTCTTTTGGGCTGAGAATTTAATGGATTCATTGCATACTTCAAAGACATACTGTTGAAAAACAATTGTGGTTTTTTCGAGATGAATTTGGACAGCTAAAGCATATTTTTGACCTAGCTTGGCGATCATGTGAAAGCAGTTATTCATTTCTGGATCACCATAAAATTTTGCGGTCCAAGTGTCGATGAGAAGTTCGTGCAAAAGCTGTTGATGTTTATCACGTCACGGTAGGTGGATTCAACCAGTTAAATTATGTATCCGTTCATAGCATGATTTTACTGGTGATAAAACAAATTCACACCAACCCACCTGCAACTACTTACCAAATTACAATCGGAATTTTGAGCTATTAACGAGTATTCGGTCATATGGACGCAGCTCTTCAGGTTCCCTTCAAACCATTAAATGTCTTGCAGAATGGGTAATTAACATAATTTTAACAGCACACTTAATATAAACTCCGGAATCGTGTCAATGCATAGTTGTTGGTTGTTCGTGGTTTAGAAAGTTAATGGGTGTTTAGTGTTATTTCAAAGACATTCACGGTATATTTATCGTGATGTGGAATACGATTGGGATACATCGTTCAGTATCTTATTCACCATAACGAATAAGAACTTTGATTATTCACCCCACCCAGTCCAATTGGTATTGCCGCTAATTTGTCTGACAAATTATAATTTTGATAAGCGATATTCGAAGCTCATATATACAAGATGTTAGGTGAACACGACGGAATATAATATATTGGAATGAACATATCGACCGAAGGGATGAAAATCAACTGGTGAATCCATGGATAGACAACAACCAGATGGAAGAATGAACGAGGAGGAAACACTGGACTTTTTTCTCAGAAGATTTATTGGACTGAGCAGGATATGGGAAGCCATATATGGAAAAAATTAGGAGGAGAAAAAGGAGAGAAAAATATTCCAGGGTTCGGTATTTGTAGAATAGGGAGGGTGGGTGTAGGCTCACAGCACTTAGGCCACATGTAACCCACTGTATATCCTCCCGAGAAGTTGTCCTCCTAGGTCATCGTCCATCCTGTCCTTCCCAGGAAGGTGGACATCTCCTTTATATCGGCAGGTGTAGGCCAAGGCTCACCAAACACACACTCTCTCATTGACAATAACTCTGGACACTCGCATAAGACATGCCTGACAGTTTCATCCTCCTGGTCACACATCCTGCATAGGGGTGTGTCCACTAGCCCTATAGTATGGGGGTGCTTCCTTAGTTGACAGTGGCCAGTCAGAAATCCAACTGTCAAACGTAGGTTTTTCCTGGTCATCGCCAAATATTTCTTCCGCGCCAGCCTCCCAGGGTCGTCCAGGGTGATCCTGGCAAGACTGCATCCTTTGATTCCAGGGTTTCAAACCTTTTGGTTAACAAGGGTGCACTCACAGCGCTCCAAAGACTGTAAGAAGCCGCCTCTTTCCTCGATAAATCACCAAATATATCGAATCGCTGATAATTGGGTTCGATTGTTTTCACTTTTCTCCCAACGCAAAATATCCAGTAATCTTTTCCAAGGTAGCAGCTCCATATTCTTGAAAACGAATAACGATATTATTGTCTTTCCATCAAACGCAGAAAATATCGTCTTCATTATCAACAGCATCATCCAACTTTCCCGGGGCTCCTTCTTCATGACTCCCGAATTTTCCACAATATTTTCCACTGTTTCCTCACAGTGCCCCTATTGAGAGAAGTGAAATTTGTTGTCCAGGGAACGCCTTGTGTGAAATTGTTGCAAAATCCATGATTGTATACTATTGCCAGTATTCACTTACATTAACGATGTAACTATTCGAGAATTCTTGGAGCTAATCGATTATAAAATTCATGGTGTATTCAGTAACTATTGCCCACAACCCCATAATACTTTTTCTCGCATATTGTACTAGTTCTTTCAATTCGATTTAATCATCCTTAACTTTCTCCAACCATCTCTTGATTCAACACGTACATAATTCCAACTAATCTCAATATATAATGGCTCCCGTCTTCGGGTTACCCTCAAAAATTGGTATCACCTGCAACAAACTCGCCGATCACCTCTCCTCCTTCATTCTCCTAACCAACAACAAGTACCCAAATTGGCAGCTACCTTAAATCTAATATCGAAATAAAATCTATCATGGCAAAGCCACTGGAACTCAATAACAATTCCCCTTATTCAAATTTAACCTACATTTTTCTGGGAAACCAGCCATTTCCGGCCTGTCTAGAATAGAAATAATCATCGTCAGAAGACTGCGAATCGAACAAAATGCCAATCTCCACTCATACTGAATCATCTACTAACATCATATGTATGTAACTTGTATGAACCTATCCAGACGGACGCACACGAATTCCAATCAGGATAACCACTCTACCTGTGTCATAATTAGGGTACATTAAGCTGTCATTCGAGTTCCTGTCAGGGTGAAAACTGTTTCAATTCAATCAAATGGGAGAAATCTATTTATAGGTTAGGTATAGTGGATGTGACCACAAAAATTATATTTTTGGTTCAGTAACCGCTCTAGTAAGAGCAATTTATGTTACAAAATGCGAACAAACCATTGCGCTGCAAGAGGAAAGCATGGGTTGAGGACATTTAGCTAAAGAGAATACAACTGGAAATCTATCATAATCTATATGGTTGCTGAAATACGTGTATGTGAGCCATTGCTATTTTTAACTTTCAGTAGAATGTCCAGACAATCATTTGATAAGCTATAGTCCTTCTGCAACATTCATCTGATTAAACATTCACCTTGTGAAGCAATAGAGCCTGAACTGAGGTTAACGGTAACTCTTTATTCCAATGAAAATATTTTTTCTACTCCCATACTATAATATGTTAATTAAATGCCAATTTTCAATTCCATAATGATACTCATTGATACTCTGATTTTCATTATGGAAGTGAAAAATTGACCAATATAGATTTAGATATAACCTAATAGGCGGACACAATATTTTTTGTGAATGTTTGACAGTTTCTAAAATTTGTCTTTTAACGAAATTGATCAAAATGTTATTTATCTTGTTCAATGTTACATTTTATTTCGCTCATGTTTATGGTAAATAGTTGAGTTGTTCATAGTCACTATAGTGGTTATTTTGTTGATATGAAAATTGAGCTTAAAAATGTATTCTGCTTTCATATTTTAATTCTTATTGTTTGTATAAGAAAATATGGTGAAATAAGAAAAAAGCAATGTTGAATTCAAATAAAATTTCTTGTTATGTGTTATTAACCATACCAAACTCGCCTACGGCTAATTTCGTATCCCGGTTGATGCTTGTACAGTTGGCAGAAGCAAACGTGAGCCCTGGTGGGCGTGTTCATGTCGCTGTAGTTGTATTTGTGTAGTTACAACTCGATATTTTGAATCGATAACCGAATATCGATACCATAAATGTCAACTGTTAAGAGATATGTAAACAAAGTCAAACTTGCTAAAAATGTAACTCTGAATATTAATAAAAAAATGTATATTGGACCAAAACTAAAACTACCGTTTGCCCTGAATGTCTATATTTTCAAATTACATGACTGTAAAAAGAAGGGTCAAGGTTCTATGGAAAGCAACAAAATATGAACTGGTTATAGTCCAGTGTTGCCGATGCAAAAATGAAAATTACCCGAACTTACTATTCAAATGATCAGAATTTGTCAAAATTACCAAAAGGACACATCGGTTATCTAAATAAAGTCTTCGGCCCCAGTCAATATGGAAAATCCCCAAAAACAATAGCCATTTTATATATCTCTTCTACAAAATATTCGAAAAACTATTGGATCCAAATTAGTGAAATTGTCTAAAAATCGGATGATCATCCTCGCATTGACAACACTGATACAGAATGAATAAAATGATGTTGATGAAATCACTCGGTCATATTATTCCGATTATATTCAACAATTACTAATGGACAATCGTTAACATTGGCTCTTGATTGGCTGCTTGCGATGACCTTATTTTAGTTCGCATATTTTCCGGGGCTTATGTTTGGTTCTGACAACTGTACATCAATAACCATCATTACATGATCGTTGCATAATACAGTATTATGCCTATCAATTTTTTTGAAAACACCAATACCTATTTATTGTTTTCTTTAGTGGCGAACAACTGTTAATATGGAGTGAGTGCTTTAAAGCAATCGGCATGAAGGTAGAAACATTCGTTTACTCTGTAAATGCCAAGAAATATTTCAAACAATATAAAGTTTATCCATTTGACAATTATAAGCTAAATATTTTGAAAATTGAAAAAGCGAAACCACCAGGATTCGAACCCGGGACCCCTCAGTTACAAACCCTAACGCTAAGCCCTGCGCTACCCATCAATGTTCTGTTCGGTATTATATACTTTACTTAATCGCGACTGCGTCTTACATTCGGCCATCCTGCTCCGTTCCTCGTCCTCGAGGTACTTACCTAGAGTGCTGGACCTGACGTTTTTTGTGCGTACACCTATCTCACCTTCTCGTTCGTGAGCCTGATGCCTTGCCTGCCTACGCCTATCTCGCTCTCCGGGCGAGCCTGACGCCCGCACGCCCATTCCAGTCACCCCCTCTCACTATCACATCACATTATGGCCTCATGTGGACATCTCGTAGATCTCATCCCACTTCTGATATATAAGCTAAATATTTTGTAAATTGAAAAAGCGAAACCACCAGGATTCGAACCCGGGACCCCTCAGTTACAAACCCTAACGCTAAGCCCTGCGCTACGGAGGTTCCTACCTATCAATGTTCTGTTCGGTATTATATACTTTACTTAATCGCGACTGCGTCTTACACAATCGTATAATGGTTCTTCAATACTCTTATTCAACAATAATCGATACGACAGCTATTCTACGTTTTTTTATTTGGCCAGCATCTTTATTATTTTATGTGCAAAAATGTATCCGTATCACAGAATTATAGTTATAAATCATTTTTTTAACAATGTTATCCAACAGTAACCACGTGACTGTAATCTTTTTAACTCCAAAACAGTATTCTTGGAAATATTATCACAATTCATTGAATTCGTCTTCAAAAGCCAACACGTTTTTTCACCCCAGCCCCCGCCCATAAACGGTTAAATCTGGTAGTTTAACACGCCACCTGTTTTACAGTAAAATGCGACGTTGTCAGGTTCTGGCATTCGATCTTGCTGAAAAAGGTCATCGAAAAGATTCCGTATATTTTGTTGTGAGTTTTCACATTTTGCTTTTTGCTTTCTATAAACATGAAAATTACAAAAGGATAAGTTGTCCAAATGAAATTGGAGCACCAGTCGAAGAATAACCAGACGGAAATGGCTGAACGATTTTGAACAATAGAGTCCACACTTTTGAAAAAAAAAAAAATAGAAAGGTAAACGTAGTTACAATTATATATATTATCTAAGAGACTTGAACCCAGATGAAGAGACAGATTACTCTTTTTGACCATTTTTTTTCTATACAATCGAATGAGACAAATGAACTAAGGATAATGATAATACTTGCAGAGCACTCACCCGAGGTCTCCACAACTATTTAATGAACCACTTAAAATGAGACAATCACCTTTCAGCTGGAAAGATGCAGAAGTGATCAAGTAAGCAGAACTAGGAGAGCGTGCATCAGATCACTAATCATATAAGCCAATTTCTCTACTACCAATAAAAAACTGAAGCTAATAATACACAAGACCATGTTCATCAGGTCTGTTATGGCATTTATAAATTATTTTGGAATTGTTTCAAGTACTGTATAGTGCGCAAACTCAAATTTGTGATGGACACCAGGGTATGGGCACTCTGATCGCGCGAGAATACCGTTACCTAGAGAGTCCCGTCACCTCTTAAACTGCTGATTTGATGAGAACTGTAACGCCATTGGAAGTAATTGCAAATACTTCTACATATCTCACCACTGGAGACCTAACCTACCTACTGCAGACAACTGCTACGTTTTACGACGTTTAGTTTTATTTGAGGGTGAATCAAAATTGAAATTGAAATAGCAAGTAAAATGAAAATAAGAATTGAACTCAAAATACCGGCAGTACAGATGGATCCTTGGGAGAAACTCCATGTTGTTGGTTATACGGAGCAGAATCCTGATTCTTAGCTTAGTGCTTGCACCTGTTTTTATATGATAATAAAAATATGGACTGTACCAAAGAAAATAGCATTAGAATAATATAGACCTTCCAGAATTAAGCATCACATGCCATGAGGACCAGGTTTAGCTTTATCACATAGGAGATGCTCTTCATCACTGGATTACCAACTTCTTGTCCGATGCTTGGAGAGAAACAGACCATATGAGTTTGTGCGGTGTGAAATGCAAAGCTTGGCAAATGAATAGTTGAAAAGTGTTTGTTCTATTCAGAAAAAATGGTGTTCAGTAGAATAATCGAATGGCTTCATTTATAAGCTGAAAATTGATAGTTGATCTTCAAGATCACTCTCATTTATATAAGAAGAAAAATGGAGAATATTGGCTTCAACGTAATTATAAATCTAACTTTGAGCAAGTGGATGAAACTTGTTAAATAGAATACTTTAGAATTGTTGAGTGAGTAACATTTTCTCCTCTCTTTGGAGGGAGGTGGTACATTCACTATATACCAGCTTTTCCTCGTGCTATTATTCGAGCAGAAAAAATTGCATCGAGAATGGTACCATCTTAAGTGATTCTTTCTCATTTCATACTTTTCCAGAATAACTTTGTTCAAAGTATAATGGTTTCCCAATCGGAAATATCCTTACTGAAAATCACAAACTTTTTCAATGTTACAACAGCTTAACATTTTTATTACCAGTTTTGGAAAAATAGAATGATCGAAACACATTTTTTATTGCCAATTGATTTATTGGAACCCAAGATAGAGAAATACTTCCTGAGAATACATTAAGAGTTTTCTGGTATTATTGTGCAATAAAAAAGTACCTGTCTTCCAAAAACAATTAACAAAAGGAAATCAAATACTCGACACAATTATCAAAAGCATTGAAGCCAGTACATACCATTATAATAATAAAATTGATAACCCTCAATACCAACAAACAAAATATATGCAAAAATCGTTAAAGTGATGGGCAAATGTGTGGAGCCAAGTACAAACACGGTAACATTTTTTAAACTGATCGCAAAGTATTCCTCATTTGCTGCATCTCCAAGAATGTAACGTTTGCGCCAGTAGTACTAGTGTGACCTTTTCTTTTATGAAGAAATTGGAACGGTGGGAGATATTTTGAGCTTTGGGATCCACAAGTAACCTAACCGGCAACAGTTTCCGAAAAATATTCGATTTTAACACAACGAGCACCACCTCATTCTGTTCGCATTGCTTGACATCGCTTAGATGTGTCATGTTATGAAATATTGCAACAAGTGGTAGTTACGAGTGGCCTGCGCAAAGTGTTGTTCCCAATCCATTGGATTTTCTTTGCATGGGTTTATTTGGAGTCCAAGGTTCCCGTAAACAGACAAAAGAGTGAGCTGGAAAAATAGCTCGAGAAATTCAGAGAATTCCATTGGACATAAATACTATACTTTATTCAAAACAAAGGTTCCATCACAAACTTTGAAATTGTTATCTGTTGAACCGGAAGTTCAAAATTCAGAACTCACTATTCACTGTAACAGCCACTTCCAAAATTTCCTCAGTTTTTGCAGAGAGTTGATGAAGATTTTAACATTTTAAATGTGTACAGATAAAATATGTCCCGAACAATTAATTGTACAAGGAAGTTAACACGCTAAAAATCACAGACCAATAATTTTTAAAATACTATGGAAAATTATTTTTATAAGGTAGTTTAACTTCAAGTCAACATAACATTAATTATGATATTTATTAGCATATCACATGATAATTCATGTAATGCAACGCAATGTGGTGTTCCTAAATGATAGTTTTATACTGAATAATATATTTCACATAAAATAACCCGTTTCCTTTCAAAGGTTATTGGGTGAAAATAATTCCGTCAACTCCGAGAGAAATAAATGCACGAAATCTACCAATGATCGAATTGAAAACCACAATATATTATTCGAATTGAATTGAATTGAATTAAATTGAATGTTCCATAATTAATTGTTTAGGAAAAATAAAGCGCATCAACCCTTTAGGTTATTAGCGCTACCAAATGAAAAATAAATATTTAAATATCAAGTACTACTACAGTAAAGATATAAAAAAACACACAATTTTGGTAATACATATTTATATAGATGAAAAACTACAATTTGAGTATTTAAAATTCTCTTAGACTTTTTGCAGCACTCATAATGTATAGATATTAACAATTTAAAAATACGATTCAATAAAACAAGTATCAGATAATTCAAAAAGGTATGACAACGCTGGAGATGTAAACATGGTCACCAGATTTTTCAAATCTCTACCTGCCAGTCCCCTAACATCCCATATATTTTGGGTGTAGGATTTCTTAAACAAAATAAATGGGAATTGTGTGGCAGGTTGCCTTTTTTTCCTCCAGTAATTGTATTCATATTGTTTGTTGATGGAAACACCCATGAGCTGGTGTAACGCAGCAGACCTTATTAACAAATATGCCCTATGATTGATGATAAGTTGGCTGTCGAGAAGTTCTGGTAGCTGAATATAAGCAGATATTTATTCAAAAGGATTCGTACACATTATTAATGCCAATGACAAATTTGTTTTGAATATAACATTTGATTTATCTCAAAGTACGAGTATGAAGAGGATAAGTATGTTTATAAAAGGAATTTTGGAATTTATTTTTTTTTTGGTTTGCTTAGTTTTATTCTACTTCAACCACCTGAAAAAGTACAAACAATAATTTTATTTGCAATTATCGAAGCACAATGATGAATAAATATAACAATATAACAGAACCATCCCCAATGGGTATTGGGGAAAATTGCAAAAACGATCAATCGACAATATCCTGTATACGACGGCCCATTTGGAAGGCCTGTGATATGTATTTTGAATTACACAACCATTGTGTTTACGTTACATACAGGGTGAATTATTATTAAGATGAACCAGATATGCCAAATTTTTCAAACCGGCTCTGTGAATCAATGTGTGTCCTTTATGTTCATTTTAAATATTTTTTCCAAATAAGTTGAAATTATTCCACAATAAGATATAAATTATTATCATCAATTTTCAATTTGATTCTAAAATGAATCTTTCGTTGAAAATGTGAGGTGAGTGTAACAAAAGGTCTAACTGTCTATTTATAGCATTTGAAACAAGTAAATCAGATTTTAGAAAAATCATTTACAGGTTGAAGTGTTGAATTTAAGCAGCCCCACAAATTTTCACATGAACGGTCCTGGGCTTTTTGAATTCTGAATTTGACAGTTAGTTGCCAGACACCAAAATACACTTTCACCAAAAATGAGACAAATCGACCTTATCATTGAAAATATATGACCAAACATTGTAAAGATCAATAAATCACCATGTATATTAATAATAAAGACAAGCAGACATTTTTAATGGTCATTTGATAATCCTCTAACGTGCCTCTACTTATGGTGGAAGTATGTAAAGATCCTCGTGATGAAGCAATATCTCGCTTAATTCAAAAGATAATCCAATACTGTGAGAACTATTGTGATTGGCATTGAAATTCCTTCCTAATGACGTATCAGAAACTTCATTCCATCAAACTTTTTTGGCAGCCACCCTCACATGCTAGTTTTAAATAATTTTTTAATAGTCGCCCAACAAAAATTCACATTCAATGATCTTTCGCTTTACCTTATATTGCTTCCGCCTTTGTTTTTAAAAACTTCACGAGAAGCTTTTTATGTCAAAAAATTAATGACAGTTGATAAGAGTAAGTTAGAAACATAGCTGGAGAACTGGGAATAAGCAAGAGCGCGATACAGAGGATTTTGAAACAACACAAATATCACCAAATTAAACTACGTTTAATTCAAGGACTGATTTCAACAGATTTGAAT
>CAJUYH010006582.1:0-19772 GCA_910591685.1 Galerucella tenella | reverse complement strand
GACAACCAACTGACTTGCACCGCATGTCAAAACATACAAACTTTAACTCCAGCTGATCCAGCACAATTTGAGCGACCTGTCAAAGTCAGGTGTTCCGGAATTTTCTATTAGTGATAATTGTTGACATGTGACATCAATTGGGTTCTGTTTTGTAAGAACCACAAAACTAGATACTAGTTCTATAGTTGACACATGACATTTGTACAGTTTGACATTCAAAACATTTGTCATATCACTTGCTCTTTTCCAAACCACAGAATTAAATACTAACTCTATGGTTGGAAATATCAAAATTTATTAGTTTTAGTACGGTTTCTTTTTTCTCTTATTCTTTTGGGTTTGATTCCCAAAAGAATAAGAGAAAAAAGAATAAGTAATGCCACAAGGAACTTACAGAAGATATTTAGTACGGTTTGACAAAAAGATTTATAATTGGAACAATAAAATGAAAATTAATGTAACATTAGGAAGAAATGACGAATTTCTGAATTCTTTTCACTTGGAGTAATTTTTTCACTTTCACATTGTATAATAAGAAAAAACAGAGGATATTTTACTTTTAAATCAACTCAACTAAATATCGATTTGAATCATTAGTTTTTAAATGATTTTATGATATTTTTCCACCAATAAAAAAGGTAGAGAGATACAGCATATGGATAAGTTAAAATTAGAACTAGTAATATATTTGTATTATTATAAGATTAAATATTAAGTTAATCTGCTTGTGGCACAAAATATGACCTTGCTGTTAATAATAATTGCTCTACTGAATGAATGTTTTTAATTTCGTCGACGAAAGAAAATCAAATCGAATATTTTGACGTGAAAATGTATATTTTCCACTCTTCCAAGCAAATCCTTACTATTTTGAAATCCGTAATCGTGGCAAGCTGTTTTGTTGGACGTGTGTTATCAAAAACCACCGAAAAAAATGTCTGCTTCAAATCTGTAATCTTTCAAACAGCGAAAATATGGGGGTGTCTTCATCTTAAATGCGACACACTGTATATAAATTAAAAACAAAATGAAAAATATTCTAGAGTTTTTCAAAATGTACCTACCTAAGTATAAACAAGCTAATTGTCATTAGCAATGTGTTAATAACGTTACATAGATAGCAACACAATTGGTATTCGAAATCGACATAAAAAAAATTATGCTGGCGCCGTCTACTTACCTGTTAATGTTTACTGGACTGGCTCATCATTAATTTTGTTATTATAGTAATAACGACTTATCTACAAGGTGATTGACTTGATGTTTAAACTGAATTGCGATGGTATTTTACTTTTTCGCATGCCCAAACTAGAAACCACCTCAAAATATACTCTAGGGCCAAATATTACAGAATAAAAATATAAGATGTTTCACTCGTTCGAATTTATCGCGTAAAGCACCGATGCCGCTGGTGAATGTCTGGTGACTTGGATGGTACAGTACGTCGCTACGTCCTTACTTGCATTTAATTTGGCATATTATACGGGACGTCGCCCGTCGAGCGCTGTTATTTTAGAACGGTGTTTATAATTGGTTGCTCGTGTTATATATTTATGTTGTATAGATTTCTTAAATTTATTAATTAATTGTTGAAATTAGCAAAAAATCATATTACTATGTTTCTCTTTAATAGCAAAGCTTAAACACTAAATATTTTAAGAAATAAAGAATTCAAAAATATTGTGGTTTAATTTCCCAAGAAATTAAAAAAAGAATTTTAATTACTCAATAAACGTGAGGTTTTTAATTATCTAAATAAAAGAGTTACTAAGCAATTGAAATTTATATGGATTTATATCTAGACTAGATCATTATTAAATACTATTAAGTTGAATAAATTATAACCAGGCCTGCCCAGATTGGACCACCCTGTATACAGTTTTTATATGTTTCCTCAAGGACATTATAAGTACTATCATTCTTTTTCCCAAATATTAGACGACCAATTTATGAAAACCAAAGAAACGACACAGCAAAAAAAATCGTAGCCGAAGAGAATTATTTTTGTTAGCGTATCCCGTATAAACATTTTTTTCTTTCTTTCAATACTTTCCATCTGCTTCTGGTCCTAGTCGTCGGTGTACCGTGCGCGCGAAGGAGAGCATCAAGAGATGAGCGAAGCATATACAAAGCCTGCCGTATAACCGTCCCATAATAATGTATTTACCCAAATAATAAAAGGTGTAAAAGTGGAAGGACAGAACGGACAAATCGAATGAGCGAGAAAGAGATCGGAGGTACCAGGTGCATAATATGATCGATTTACGTGCACCTTACGGGCGCCGGCATATGGACGCCTGGCGCCAGCATTCGCGTGACGTCACTTTCGTCGGCTCCTCGTTGTTGTTGATGCTAATATCCACAACTTGCTTGCATTTAACGGTGTCGCCGGTTCTGCGTTTATTTCAGTAGATTTACTGATTTCACTTTTAGTCTGTCAATGCGACCCTCTATTTAAAAAAAATATTTAGTAGGTCGAAGCTCCACTATTTTGAGCTTTTTCAGGTACCCATTCAGGCGACAATGTCCCGTTAGGGTCCCTGTTAAAACTCTTAGCGTAGTTTTACTTTGACTTTTAGTCGAGGCAACGAAGCACAAAGTTAGGAATCTTTCCGGGACAACACGTAGAGAGTTGCGGTTTTTTGCATTCGGTGGCAAAAACGATGTAGAAAATTCCTACCTAGGTTCTACCCTGTAGAAACCCCTGGGTGCGCTGCTGCAGGCCAAAATGCAGCCCAAAAATGCACCTTTTGGGAGGCCTTTCCTCCAATTTTATAACTTCGTAAAAAAGAGGCAGAACCGGCTCAATTTGGCTACTCGGGGGTTTTGGGGGTCGCTGATCACGATTATGATGTTAAAATCGACCTCCAGGACACCTGGGGGTCAGGAACGCCGATGGACGTCATCTCCGTGGGACTCTTCAGGAATTTCGTGCGCCGAGGGGCAGAAATTCGGTATCTGGGGGTTTTTTGGGTCGCTGTACCCAGATATGGCATCGGCGAAGTCCCCACGGACACCTGGTGCAAACTGACCCGGCCCTGAACGTCGCCCCCCTTGGGTTTCTTCAGAACTTCGTGCCCGAAAGGGCAGAAACCCGGTATATGGGGGTTTTTCGGGTCGCTGAAACCGGGTATGGTATCGGCGGAGACGCCACGGACACCTGGTGCAACCTGACCCGGCCCTGAACGTCGTCCCCGTGGGTTTCTTCAGAAATTCGTGCCCGGAAGGGCAGAAACCCGGTATCTGGGTTTTTTTTGGGTCGCTGAACCCAGATATGGTATCGGCGAAGACACACGGCACCTGGTGCGCCTAACCTGGCCCTGGACGTCATCCCCGTGGGTTTCTTCAGAAGTTCATGCGCGGAAGGGCAGAAACTCGGTATCTGGGGGTTTTTTGGGTCGCTGAACCCAGATATGGTATCGGCGAAGTCCCCACGGACACCTGGTGCGACCTGACCCGGCCCTGAACGTCAGCCCCGTGAGTTTCTTCAGAAATTCGTGCCCGGAAGGGCAGAAACCCGGTATCTGAGGGCTTTTCGGGTCGCTGAATCCGGGTATGGTATCGGCGAAGACGCCACGGACACCAGGTGCGCCTGAACTGGCCCTGGACGTCATCTTCCTGGCTTCCTGGCTTTCTACTGCCGCCAGCTGCTCATTCTACTCGTTGGGGGAGGGTGCCTGAAGTGAAAGTATCTGTGTATACCGTATAAACTCACAAAAAAAGCATCCAATGAACGGTATACACAGACGAGAATATTAAGAGATATTTTCTCCCCACTCCAGGCGCCTCCAACTTTTATTCGTTTTTACAGCGGCGTATCACGTTTCTCGAGAGCCCCAGGGGAGAGTTACTCATGAACAAATGTATGAACTGGTAGGACGATTTTCAGGTTGTCTGATTTAATTCTGTAAGGAAAAGCCACGAAGAAGACGTTCAGGGCCAGGTCAGGCGCACCAGGTGTCCGTGGCGTCTTCGCCGATACCATACCCGGATTCAGCGACCCGAAAAACCCCCAGATACCGAGTTTCTGCCCTTCCGGGCACGAATTTCCGAAGAAACCCACGGGGCGACGTCCAGGGCCAGGTCAGGCGCCCCAGGTGTCCGTGGGGACTTCGCCGATGCCATATCTGGGTTCAGCGACCCAAAAAACCCCCAGATACCGAATTTCTGCCCCTCGGCGCACGAAATTCCTGAAGAGTCCCACGGAGATGACGTTCATGGGCGTTCCTGACCCACAGGTGTCCTGGAGGTCGATTTTAACATCATAATCGTGATCAGCGACCCCAAAAACCCCCCGAGTAGCCAAATTGAGCTGGTTCTGCCTCTTTTTTACGAAGTTATAAAATTGGAGGAAAGGCCTCCCAAAAGGTGCATTTTTGGGCTGCATTTTGGCCTGCAGCAACGCACCCAGGGGTTTCTACAGGGTAGAGCCTAGGTAGGAATTTTCTAAATCGTTTTTGCCACCGAATGCAAAAAACCGCAACTCTCTACGTGCTGTCCCGGAAAGATTCCTAACTTTGGCGTTTTTAGTGCTTCGTTGCTGCGACTATATGCATTCTTTTGATCTCAACAGGTTGTAGTCACCCAGAAGAGTCTTTGATTGCATAAGCCCTACTATATCTTTCCAATGGAAAGATCTTCTCTTTTTCTCGGCTTTACTTATATCTTCCAATATTACATTGGGGCTGATTCCGCAAAAGGGTTCAGGCCCCCAGAAAGGTATTTCAGTCCCCCTCTTTGCTAGTTCATCTGCTTTTTCATTTCCTTCTATTCCAGTGTGTCCTGGAATCCATAGTAAGGTGACTATGTTGTTCTCGCCTAGTCCATCGAGTTTGTCTAGGCATTCCCACACCATTTTGGAACTGATTACACAAGAGCTCAGTGCCTTAATGGCTGCTTGACTATCCGACATTATGATAATCCTTTGTCTTCTGTATCCTTTATCAATATTGAATAGGGTGCACTTTCTTAGGGCGTTGATTTCCGCTTGAAAGACGTTTGGGGTTTTTCCCAAGCTTTCAGAGTGTTTGGTTCCTGACTCAATTAGGCAACACTGTTTAACTCGGCGTCTGTGTCTTCTATCTGATTACCCAGTATATCAATGTCACCATAGGTTTGCTCTAACTAGCATTTAGGAAATACGAAAAAACAAGGAAAATGAGTAATATTTTTTAAAATTCTAATCATATCATATCATTTTTTTGAATTTTAAGAGCTGAGTCTTGGTACACAACTTCTTAAGCCACGCGTCAGGACGCTTGTATATCTAAAATATACAGTATGCTTCTTTTCGGCGTGCCTGTGTCCGAAATGAACAGACTAACACGGAAATGCTCACGTCAGCTGCAATCTTAGTCACTTAAAACACAGGAAGGAATTACGATGTAAACATTCATGCTGTCCGTCCGTCTGTATTTCACCAGGCTGTATTTCATGAACCGTTATAGTTAGACAATCGATACCTATTTTTACATTTGAAATATGTCTGTACCAATAAATACTGACAACAAAATAAGATAAATATTCAAATGTTCAAGTGGTTAAAGTCAACGGGATCACGAGTTCGAATCTCTGGGAACAATCCCAAGTTTCAGGAGAAGTTGTGTGGCACAAATGTATATGGAGGAGAGGAAGATTAAAAAACAGAAATGGCAGCATCTTCAGCATTTGTAAACATGCTTGGGAAGAGGGGCATAAAATTCAATGGGATTCGACAAAAATAATATTGAAAGAGCCCAATAATAAAAGACGAAAAATCAAAGAAAGTGCTTTAATACAACTAAATGCAGATAAATGTGTAGCTAGTATTTCAGGCAAATGTAGTCAAATTTGGTTACCAATGTTGGAAAGAGAAATTTCCAATTATCAATTACCTACGTTATCAGGATAAATTTTTATCCAGGTTTTCTTATGATTTATCATTGGAATAGTTGTTAATCGATACACATTTCAATACACAAAATCACCAAACTGAGTCATACATATTTTGAAAACAAAAATAATAATACACAAAAAAATAACAACAAACGCGTTTTATTAACATTTCCAAAATAAGCGGAAAAAAGCACTATCCCAATATTCCATTTCTAGTAGACTATCATATCTTTGGAATGTCATAAAATAAAATATTTTATTTCACATTTTACCAGAGATGTGATCTACTATGAATGGACCTTAATAAAATTTGACAACAAAGTTTTTTAGTTTTAAACTTCAAAATATTATTGAATGTCTAGTTGTCATATTTTTTTCGTCGTGTCAGATAGGGACCAAAAATTATTTTATTATTAGTTCATCTTGACAAAGGTAGCTGGAACGCTACCGAAACGTCGAAATAAAAAAAATAAAAAACACTATTGTGGTTTGATTCCCAAAAAATAAGAAAAAAAAAGGAATCCCTATGTCGCTTTTTATAAATAACACTGTGTATGTGTTTATTATAGATATCGGTACGGAATATTGATGGCGACCTCTATAGTCGATTTCATAGAGTACAAATTGCACGTGGAAGATATATACCCGAACCTAAAATTGTTTATTGGTTTTAAAAAAATCTACGGATTAAGTGGGATTTGATTTGTACATATTGACTCTACTCGTATCTTAAGTTTACATATAATATTCTGTCTAATAGTAGTTAATAATAGTGGCGCGACTAATCTTTATTATTTTATCAAATTAACGCAGGATCGGATTCACCCAAATTATATAAAAGTAGATCGAAAGTGTCAGGAAAATAAATGATAACTGTTTTGTGTCGGCAACACTGTAAAACACCGATTGCCAACTTTCGTAAATTAGGATATTTAATAGTAATGTTTATTTTTCATATCGCCGAATTATTTAAAATTGAGACTGTACGTTTTAGTTGGATGGACATTGTATCGGACATTGGCGACGATGAGCGGTGGCGGCGACCAGATTGTTTACCTATAATTTATGTCGTGGAATGTTCGTTTGAATAATAACTAACAGAATCTGATACTTCTTTAACCATCATTAAAACTACAGCAGAGGTGGCCCAAACAAATATATCTCAATTTATATATATCGAATAAAAACTTTGAAATGCTAACCAAATTTTGTTGAAAAAAATACGAATCATGAGGTAAAGTTTGAGCCCTTGTAAAGAATTAAATATGGATTAAATGGAAAAACTAATTGATAAGAAGTCTAATTTGAAACTTTATGAATACTATATAAAAATCTCAGAATCCTCAAATTACTTACGACCGTACAATTCCTTATTGAAATTCGGTTGCTACCACTAAAATATCGGATAAAAATCCATCTCTCGCTTTTCTATCCTTCTATGACTGACATTGTCTCTCTGCTTCGGTAGTCTCGTGCAGTTCCATTGTTGATACAACGCTCGCCGATCTCGGTGGTCTCCCAGTTCAGTACTGACGAAGAGTAGTACGTGAACCAAAATCCGCTTGGCTACCTACATGTTGGGGAGCTTTCATATTTCTAATAAAATTTTCGTTATGTGATCTTAAACGTGAGGACGTAGGGAAACAAAAAAATATACAAAGAATAATTGTGCAAGGTCGAATTTGGTAGATGCCCCTTAAACACAAACCTGGGCTCAATTTATTTGTAAAAATAACAATATCATATGCGTAGGATAAAATTTTATCGTGGGTCTCTAATAGTAGTATGCAAGATTAAATTTTAAAAGCGTTTTTTTTTTATTTCAGATTCTGTGAATCCCCAGGAATGGTGTAAATTAGCATATTGGGAAATGTCCAAACGAGTTGGACCACTTTTTCCTGTAGAACGTCCAGATGTTAATATATTTGGAAAAGTATCTCATCCCGATGGTCTTAGTTTAGAAACATTAGCTCAACATAGTTTTAGTCCTCCCAAGTCGGCAGTTGAAAAAGCTAGGTGTAAAATTGGTTTAGGTAAGTTCTAGCTACCAAGCTAAAAAATCTTGCAAATAGTTAATAGTTTACTTATTGTTTCAGGAGTAACACTATCTCGAGAAGGTGACTGCGTTTGGGTGTACAACCGTTCAGACAATCCCATCTTTGTCAATTCACTGACTTTGGAGGACTCAGATTATCCATTACCTACGAAAGTACCTGCCGAGCACTGCCTTTGCGTCTACAATCTCGAAAAGGCTGCTCAACAAAATTTTGGATGGCATTTCACCCATCCCCAAATAGGACCCGTCGATCATAATTCCATAAGGATAAGTTTTGTCAAAGGTAAGAACTACAAATATATACCCAGTCTCTTGTACCCTTTGTATTTCCTAGCTTGCAAGCACAACGTAGAGAACTCGAAATTGCTCGCACAAAAAAAAATGTAGACATTAAAACAATTGAAAATAATTCTCAAGGTTCTATTTATTGTCCCAAAATAGATATCCATTTTAAATTTAGTTAGAAAAATAAAATAAAATAATAAATATTGACGATACATTCCTTTATATCATCGATATCACTTAACGAGGCGCTTTGCTGATAATTGATGGCGCCATCTGGCTAAAAGGTACAGGCTGAACAATATCAAAATAATTTTAAACAACAATTTATTAGATACGTTTCATATACATTCTTAATTAAAAATCAATATACTTTCACTAGCAGCAATAAAACAGATTGATTGCCGTATTAAAAGCACACTGTAAGTTTTCAGCTGAAGAATATATACAGGGTGCGGCACAAAACTTATCGAGAAATATCTCTAGAGCTGAGTAGTGAAAATTGTTATGATGGGGACGGTTTTTAAGGTATTTTTCTTGAATTTAGGAATATTTTTTTCTTTACAAAAATTTTTTTTTTGTGAACTGGAGTTGAATTTGATAAAATCCCCCAACTAGCAAAATGGAATTCTTGAGGACTGAATTGTTAAGCCTTTTGTTGCGATAATTTTGTTTTTTAAAGACAATTGTTGTATTAAATGATTCTATAATGACTTTTACAATATTTCACACAACGCATTATACGATCATTTCTTTAAAAAATATATGTATAATACCTTATAAGCAAGTTTATCGTATAAGAGTTCTATAATATACTATATAACTAACAGCTACAACGTTATAAAATAGTTACTTAAGCTCGTCTTATTGAAGATGTATAATGTTGAATAATAAATATTGTATAGCATTCAATTGCGTTGCATTATAAAATTTAGTTGTATAGTGTCTAAATTTTCTTCGTTATAAAACAGTTATCGTATACCTGTTTTTCAAGAATAATAATATACATAAAGTTTTATTTTTTCCATTTTCTCTTTATAAACAGGGTTAGTTAATAAAATTTAACAGTTTGAATTTTTTTTCAGGATGGGGTCAGAATTATTCCAGGAGAGAGATTACATCCTGTCCATGTTGGTTAGAAATCCTTCTTGCTCCCTGTAGGTGATTAAGAACCATCTTAGGGAGCGTCACAAGAACGATGGACTTATTTATATTTTTGGAAGTGTACAAAATAAACTAAAAAAATGTGATTTTTTCAAGAGTCGCTAATTATTACTTCTCGTTAAGTCTGATATGTCTGAAAAAAAATTACTGCTTCATGCGCACACGATGGTTTAATTGTGCTGTAAACGTTTACTTCCGTCCGGTTTTTGTATACAGGTTGTCCCGAATAAACGTCTGATCGAAATTTTTGTCTAAATGGTATTTTGTTATAAATTTGAAAAGAAAAGTAGATCTGATGCGTAAAATTCAATTTTATGTTAAATTTTCAATGAATATCTTTTGACAAACTCTAACAGACGTTTATACTGATAGTTTGTAAAATATGGGATACTCAAATTTTTGTTCGTAGCACCAGAGGATTGTTCTCTGTGATTTGAAATTCAAAGTAGAAAAAAAATGTTGAAACAAAATATTGTGTTTACTTGAAATTTCTGAAAATTTAAAATTGTCATTTGGGAAAATTTTAGAATGACACTATACTTGTCTAACAATAATTTTTTTCAAGTGAAATTTCTTGTTCTTTCAATCAAAAGTTCAAAAGAGTGTTAATAGCTCTTGTAAAATATAATAAAATGAACAAATGAGGATGAAAAAAAAGAAATTTAGTTTTTTGATAATTGAAATTTAAAAGTGTTTCATAGGGAGGAATGATTTTCCAATAAAAAAGTCTGACCCCCTAGGCGAATTTTAAAATTCGGTTAGGCCTATTTTCAGCGTTAATTTAAAATTATTAGCAATAGATATACAGTTGTCAGTGATCAGACTTTTTTACTCGAAATATCTTCCTCTTCCAGAATCTTTTTTCAGATTGCTATTATCTTTCGTAGTTTCTGAGCTATTCGCGAAAAATTAATTGGTTTTTTTCATCTCCGATGACTAGCAATTTTTTAATAAATCACTTCATTTTTCCAGACCTAGACATCTATAGTTTTCAATCTATATCGACCAAATTGTTCAACTTTAATGCCTTATATACATCTTATCCTGAAAAGATGTAACTTTTGAAGGTCGATTTAACGAAATTTTGAGGTATTTTGGTGCGTAAAGATATTTTTTAAAAATATCTGCGCAGTCAGGGACCATATTCACATTTATTTTTAAATTTTTTTTTAATATTTTTTTCAGATGGGATAACACTGTAAAATCTTTTAGGAATTTTAAAATTGTAACTAAATTTCGAAAAATATTAGTCAAAAATTTTGCTGATTTGTTTGTTTGATAAAACTATATACAGGATGCTTGAAAAAATTCTAAAATGTTACAACCAGTGGATTTGGCAGAAATTTGAAAATTTTTAACGTTTCAAAAATATTTAAAAATATTCTCTGCTGTATTAGATACTGATGCTCAATTGTGTTTCTGTACAAAATAGATCTCGCAATATTCTTTCTATTCAAATGTAGCTTATAATTTTTTACTAATATTTTTCTTTTGAAATATTTTGACCATTTTACAAGGCAGAATAACGTGGCGCCATCTAGCTAAAGTCTAAATTTTTATACTGATTTATTTGATCCCAATATCTTTGCCAGTTTCTTAATTCAGGAAGGAAAGAGTTGGACTCACCGCTAGGTGGCACCACGATTTGCTCTCCAGTAAAATGGTTGTCTTTAAAATCATGAATGCGCAATGTGTAAACTAGTCATTTGAGCCTTATAGGCTAGGTCCAGCCATAATAAATCTCATGTTACTCTATAAAAATGCCACCAAAAAAATACTGTTTTGATTTGTGTATTTTTATAGCGTAATATGCCTTAGGTATTTTTTTCTACAGTGTATAGAGTGCCTTTAAATAATTGAAATAACGCAATGTAAAAAATTGAGATATATATACTGTACTATATTGTAAAAAAAATTGTAATTTCTTTGTCTATTTATTAATCCAATATACAATTTTTGTATAGTATCTTAATAAATTTAATAAAATTTCTTGGTATGATTTTTTGTATGTTTGGTTAACTTGATGATGGTATTTGACGAATATATGCTTGTTTTGGATTAAGTACGATGACGTCCATAAAATTAGCCTCAACAACACAGCCCAATCAAATCTAAAATACCTAAAAATTTACTGCTTTTTATGTGCTAATTAGTTGCCCTAATCGGAAATTTGTTGCTCATATAGCAACCGAAAAAATGATGTCATAATATTACACGGTAAACTCATACAAAAAGCACCCCAAGAATTAGTTGCTAATTAGTTGCTCCCTGAACAATGATCAGAGCAATTAAGTAATAGAAGAAAAGTGAGTTTTAAATATCTCGATTTCCTAAATAGGCTCAAAAACGTCTGAGATGGCCTTGAAAAATTAGTTGCTAATTAGATGCTGCATAAAAAAATGATCAGAGCAATTAAATAATAGAAGAAAAGTGGCTTTTGATCGGTTAATTTTTCCGGAGAGACTCAAAAACTTCTGACATTGCCTTGAAAAATTAGTTGCTGATTAGTTTCTTCTTCTATTATTTAATTGCTCTGATCATTGTGAATGGAGCAACTAATTAGCAACTACTTTTTCAAGGCCATGTCAGACGTTTTTGAGTCTATCCGGAAAAATTAATCGATCAAAAGTCACTTTTCTTCTATTATTTAAATGCTCTGATCATTGTCCACGGAGCAACTAATTAGCAACTAATTTTTCACGGTCATTTCAGACGTTTTTGAGTCTCCGGAAAAATTAATCGATCAAAACTCACTTTTCTGCTATTATTTAATTGTTCAGATTATTGTTCATGGAACAACTAATTCTTGGGGTGTTTTTGTATGATTTTACCGTGTAATATTATATGACAAAAAGTTAGCATTGTCATAATTTTCTCGGTTGCTATATGAGCAACAAATTTCCGATTAGGGCAACAAATTAGCACATAAAAAGCACTAAATTTTTAGGCATTTTAGATTTGATTGGGTTGTTGAGGCTAAAATTTTATGGACGTAGTACGATGACATCCAATAAGTAGAGATTGTACTGAGAGGTACACTTGTAGAATCCCCAACATTAAGTCCAAAAATTCGTTATTAGGTCAATAGGGCAGTTTAATAAATATGTAAATTATGTGGCACTGCTAGATTTTTTTCTTTCAACCTTTCTAGTATTGAATCTAAACTGATTTATTTTTGGAATTGTATAATTAATAGTGTGACGAATTTTAAATTATTTCCATTTTTCTTACTTTTCAAAATGTGCGGTTAAATATTTGGTATCACCTTTTAGAAACAGGCGTATATTCGTGAAATACCCTATAAAATATTCCTTCATTAATTGAACAGACTAAATGATTAGTAATGCACCTCTTGTTGAAACCAGCATCTTTCATTTTCGTTTGCATACTTCACAATGAATCATCATATTCTTAATACAATTGAAGCAAATACCTACTTAGTTGAATTGAAAAAATATATCCCATAGTTTTTTTTTATTTGATATACTAAACTTCTTATGACCAGCTTGTAAATCTGTGGTTTCAGTAAAACTGTCAACGCCGCTTATATAATATCTTTGGTTTAAATTGTATTTAGAGAAAGTGAAGTGTGCAAAAGTAGTTGAGAGTTATTAGCTCCAAGATGTAGAATTCAAACAGTATGTGCATTCAGTATTGTTCATGCATTTAGTCTATTCAACAGTGGAAGGTATTTCCTATATTTCTAGTCTTCAAAACAAGTACTATTTGAATTTGAATGAAGTAAAAAAATCTTCTAAATTATTTTACAATATTATCCGTTCAAAGCCTTGAACGGCTGAAATTCTAATTTATTTATTAAGAGGCCTAATCTTGTTTTAGACTTTTGTTGTTAAAAATATTAAGAGCTAGACAATCAGAATTCTAAATCTAAAAAATGTGTAAGTATTGTACAGAAAAATTCTACAGCACTAAAAAAAGGGTATTACCATATCCTTCAACTATAAATAAAGAAATTAATTTATATACACGAATGTTTTATTTTATCCTTTACCAAGATATGATTTGCAGTTTATTTTCTTTCACTCAAATCGAATCACAAAAATATTTGATAGTGCCCCGCCTATGGCATTGTTCCTTAGTATGATTTTGCGTCAGAGGACAAAATGTTTCCAAAACTTACAACAAAAGAGAATTAATGCGACATAAAAAATGCTAAAAATTTGATTTTTTGGGATAACCATTCGATTGGCACAGTTCATTTTTTGATAAAATCATTATAGTCTAGTTAACTGAACACCTGAAAAGTCGCTGAAAATATCGAAAGCTCCTGAAAAGTCGCTGAAGACTTCACTTTGGGCTCAATTTGTAGGTTATGGCAGGTAAACAGGCTGGAAAACGGGTTTCTCGCTAATATCTGGCTAAATATGCTAATTAAAGAATTTTTCTTCTGATAAAAAATGAAGATCGTCTTATCATCTACAAAAGTGGTTCTCATAATTTTTTTCGAAAATTCGATAGTTATCGAGATAATGTGACCTAAAAGTCTCCTCATTTCAGCTGCTGAACTGTCTGTAGGAATTCTGCTGTCAAACTATATAAAACTATCACTTCACCATTTAAATTAATCAAACAAGCAATTAGTATTAAACATTTATTAAAAACAAATTTCAAACATAGTAAATCAATTCTACTCTTCACTTCAAGGCCAATACTGGTTTGCAAACCTTCCTTGATACTTCTTCAAATGCTCCCTAAACTTCTTAGGAATATACTTTATTGTTCTTTCATTCAACTTTCTACTATAAGGATTCTGTAAAAGTTCAAAAGGTCTCAATCTCTTCTCCATAAATCTAGTTTTATTATCGATCTTGTATATCTTTTCCCAACTGTAGATTTCGTATCCTAATCTATGTCTAGGACGGTTGGAAGTTATATATTTATATAGTTCTTCCAACCATTGTCGTTTTTCATCGTCTTTATAATCTGCCGCTATTTTTTCTTCACCACTTAGATAAGGTGTTAGATTAACACCCAGTCTGTCTTCCGAGGGGTTCATGTAGAACTTTAGAATATTTTTCAAAACTTCTTCGTTAAATCCTACTACTTTACCGTTTTCTACAGACTGATATAAATGCATTTCTGGCGTAGCCCAGCAGATGTTACGTTTAGGATTTTCTTTATAAAATCTATAACCATCAAGATATTTGAGAATTATTATAAACGATTTACACTATAACCACTTACCTTTCGCAGAAAAGAATAGTATTTAGTTGATATACATAAAACGACCAAACTTTACCACTGGTAACAATTGTTTGTGTTACCAACGGATATGTTACATCGTTAAATGTATTGAAACCTAAGAAGTTGGAAAGAGCTTGTAACCAACCGAACGAAGCCAAAATACCTTGTCTATGCACAGCTTCTTTATTATCTTGAGGGTCTTGGAATCTTTCACGCTCAAGCATGTAACCTCTTTTGTGGAAAGACATTAAACTATATTTGTGGGAGTCCCCTGGCCAAAATCCTATAAATACAGAATTTTAATTTCAATATACTTGAAATCAAATTGGCTATTTTTTCTGACCTGGTACATTTGCAATATGCCTTTGCTCTGAAGTTATGCCAACAGTTCTTGGATCATATTTAAATTCTGGTACAGTAAAATCTGTATTTTCAGCTTCACTATATGGTAATATTGGTTTCAGAGGTAGTTCTGATCTACACAAACATATTAAAGTCATATCTAACAAAATGCACATAACTAGCCTACCTCAAAGCAAGACTGGGACATCCTTGATAAACCATTAATCTATCAAAAGGATTATCAATGATTTGTTCTTTCCATGTAACTCCTTCTCGGGATTTTCGTATATAATCTGGAATATTTATCCCTCCAGCAAACCATGATGATTCTATTCTGGGATCCCAATCAATCTATATATAGGGATATTTTAATAATGTTGACTTGGGAATAAATAATTATTTACCTGAGCATCTTTCAAGTGGGGATAGGTTGAATATAACTCATTCAAAACAATCCTATTTATCTGTTCACTTAGAGAATTACTAATAATATTTTCAATTTGTGCTTCTGTAATATCTTCATTTTTAATACTATGCAGCCGTCTGTAAAATATCGCAAAATAAGAACGATTTACATCATTTTTGGATTAACTTACTGATAGCCATCAATTTCTATACCTATCGCTTCTTCAATTTGAGACTTTATATTTTGTGTTACTTCGTCTACATTAATTTTTGAATAAAAATCTGGTAATTTTTCGTTTTCTATTAAATGAGTTCGAGTAACATGCTGTGTTAGTGCTAAATTGTTATAATGGCATTTGTCTTCCAGTAACATATAACTTTTAAAACCATAATATCTAGGCATATTTAGTTTAATTTGTTTTTCTTCCACTGTTTTTACAGCTTTTATTTCTTCATATAATACATCAACTTTTCTTTCTCGTGTCTTTTTATAGGAAAGATCTTGGATAGGAGGGTAATTTGGTGTTGCTGTATATTCTTCATCATGTCGAACTACAGTGGATAAATATCTACATCCAAGTAAGCGTTGGCATACAGTTGGTTTAATACGAATCACACTCATTATTGATTATTATATTAATTAATAATAATAATAACTTTCAAGTTCGGAATTTCTCAACTGGTTCAAAATAACCTAAATTCCATTTTTAAACGACAGCTGTCAAAAAAACCTAACATAACCGACAGCTGTCAAAAAACGATTTCATAGAAATAAACGAGGGATGGGAACATAAGGATATTATTCATTTAACATAGTTTTATGTTCTTTAAAAAAATTAAAGAAGAATACCGATTTTGACATTGACAGTCGACAGTGGTCAGTGATTGACAATGACAGTCTGAGGAAAGATGTAATTTGAGGTTATATGAATCAAAATATAAATATTTTTGTATGAAATTTTATAATATAAAATGCAAAACGAAAAACGATTACGTTTCAGATCGGCGTCAAAGGTTCTTTTTAACTCAGATAACAAAATAGAAGATTTAATCAAAAATGAAAAGTGTGATGGTGACGAATCAAGTCATAAAAGTTAGTAACTATTTAATATTATATAGAAATTGTGATATATTGTTGTAGTTATCAAAATACGGTAGTATATTACATGTGCTTTCAATTGTATAGTGAATTGAAGGCAGTAATTTATTCAGATGTAATAAATTTGATAATTTTCATCGAGTTGACAGTATTTAGTTTTATTAGAATAATAACTTCAAATGTTGGAACCTTCAAGTCAAGTACCTTAATTATTTGAGTTTAAAATAGGACATATTGATAAGGTATATGATATACTGATAACAATGATATATATTCAATGTACATATTTAATTGGAAACAATGAGGAAAAGTGAGTACATATTTGAGGCTCTTTTTATATAACAAAACTATAAAACAGATGTTCTAATTTAAATAAAATTATTTCAGAAAAAATGTTTAGCCTTTGGAGCTTCCTGAATGTAGAATTAACTAGAGACTACCAGTTAGACAACTCAGAAGAAAGATTTTCACTTAGAAGGGAAAAAATTTATTCTTTCATGAAAATTCCAAAAGAAGTGGAACGATTCATGTTTTACGGTTATATGCAATGCGCAGACGCCTTTTTATTTGTCTATACATTTTTACCAATGCGAGTGGTGCTAGCTTTATGGGCTTTAGTAACTAGACCATTTTGTAAATGTTTTGGGTACATAAAACAATTCAATTCAACTTATTCAGAATTGTCTTCAGTTTAAATGTTTCAGATTTGGTAGAAAAGCAAATAAATGTATATTAACTCCAGCTGAAATCTGTGATCTGCTAAAGGCTTTAATACTTTTAGTTTGTAGCATAATAATGATGTATTTAGATACAAATATGTTATACCATCTTATTAAGAGTCAATCAGTGATAAAATTGTACATGTTTTTTAATATGCTGGAAATTGGTGAGTATACTTTTATATTCTTTGAAATAAATATGTAGAAATTATTCCAGATTTTTTGTATAACTCATAAAACCCTATGAAAACAATTTAAAAAAATTACTTATGACATATTATTTACCTACTATTCAACGAAATATAAATATAGAGTAATGTTGTAGGTGATCGTTTGTTTTCTTCCTTTGGTCAAGACGCAATAGATTCCTTATTCTGGACAGCTACAGAACCCAGAGGAAGGAAAAGGGAGCATCTGGGAACACTACCTCATTTACTATTCGCCATTATTTATGTTGGTATCCTTTTTTTAAACATTTATCAAAATATTGAACGATTATTGCCAATAAAAGTTTATTTTCTTAACCATGTTTTCAAGTGCTTCATGGGGTTTTGGTGTTATTTCAAGCAACAACGATCAATGTTGCTATTAATTCCAGAAATAAAGCTTTGTTAACAATAATGATGTCAAATAATGTAAGTATTAATGAAGCAAGCTTTCGGCCATATAGGCCAGTAGGTATGGGTCATTTTAGACCAAAAGTACAAACTTTTTTTTATATTCATCTACATATTTTAAGGTACTTATGAAAAAAAAATCAGCCGTATTGCTAATTACTTGTATTGTTATCCCAATCGTCTGGCCTAATAATAATGTACACTCTTTGATAGCTAACCCGTCTTCCTATAACATTGCTACCGTCTAACCGTCACCGCGTATCATGGGCGTACAAAAAATTTATATAAAGGGGTTTATTTATTCCTAAATAACTGGTTATTTTTAATTTTTTCAGTTCGTCGAATTGAAAGGAAGCGTATTTAAAAAATTCAACAACAACAATCTCTTCCAAGTGTCTTGCAGTGACGTCCGCGAAAGATTCCATCTGTGCACCCTACTGTTCATCGTTATCCTTCAAACGATGCGAGAATATTCCTGGAAATCCGAGCGTTTCTGGGTTATGTTACCGGACTGTCTATGCATACTTTTAGCCGAGATGTTCGTAGACTGGATAAAGCACGCTTTTATTACGAGATTCAACGAACTGAATCTGGACGTTTATCGAGATTACACTACTAGTTTGGCATATGACGTTGCGCAGACTCGACAGAAACACGCTTTTTCCGATCATTGCGATTTAGTAGCGAGACGTATGGGATTCATACCGTTGCCGCTAGGTGTCGTTACTATAAGAGTACTGATACACTGTGTAAAGATCGAAGATTTGGGTTCCGTTGTCATTTTAATATTGGTATTTTTATTTTTAATCTCTTTGAAAGTTTTGAATAGTCTGTTGATATTGGCGAGAGCATGCTATTTGATAAGTCAGCATAAGATGGACAAAACGTTGAGTTCGCCGAATAATATTAGGTAAATATTCGTATTTGATCAATATTTCTTATTTTCGACATTTATAAAACCGGGAATCAGCGGGATAGATAATAGCATTAAAGGTGGATGTAAGAGCGGTAGGCGAGTTTTTTGATGGAATCCCTCAAAAATATCATGGTTAATGATAATCCGTTGTCTCCACCGGTTTTTAGGGTGTGCTAATTGCATAATAACAGTTTATAGCCAAAACAACCAAAATTGGGCCTGTTTTCGCCATGTTTTCGAATTTTACTCGAAAAGTATTAAGTTTATCATGCATATTTATGGAAACAAAGTTATAGAGCGTGAAATTTGCTATAAAATTCCGTGGTTTAGAATGTGAAAATTCCCATCCCTGCAGCCACAGCGGATGAATAAGTAAAAAAAAAATTGAAAAATGTCTGTTTTTCAGACGCAAAATACTACTGCAATTTATGAAGCAATGTAAATCATCATCTGTCTCATAATACGTTATTGGAACTTTAGTTCTTTACGTCAGGTTATGTTTGAGCGACCAGGGGTCGCGACGCAATAGTTCTGACTGTTACGTTACGTTATGTTACGTTGCTTCGTTATGTGCCTTGCTTGCGTGCGTGTGCTCTCTCATGAGTCTCTCTCTCTCGTTTACGAAGCAGCGATTCATATGGTTCGGCCGGGAATCGAACCCGGGCCGCCCGCGTTGAAGGCGAGCATTCTACTACTGAACCACCGATGCTATATTAAAATTCTATGCAAAGCTGGTATTCGTAGTGCTGGTGATCTACTTGAAATTGTTCGGATACATTTTTGCTATTATTTCCATAATTTTTTTGCGCGATTGATCTTTTTTGTTTATTTACAGCATCGGTTGTCAGGACGGTAGGTTGTGTTTACTGGTTTCTAAGTTTAACACGTCGGTAAGTGATTTACTTACCGTTCAGACGTCGAAAAGTAATAAATAGCATAAAAACAATTTCACCAAAATGCAAAATATATTTGATCTAATTCCGCTATCAAATGTGACACTTTACGTCACTCCTTGACGTTAGGTAACGTCACATTTTTCATAACCTTCATATATCAGTTATGAAAAGTAGTTATGTAAAAACTTTACGTAACT
>CAJUYH010006581.1:0-19775 GCA_910591685.1 Galerucella tenella | reverse complement strand
GTAGTGATATGTAGCAGAAGCAGGTCCATTTAGTTGGAGTTTATTTGGCATTATCATCCTCATCCAATTTAGGAGCAATGTTGAATTGATACATTATTGCTGCCTCACACTGTGAGCAATTCCTAGGATATGCCCAATTTCATGAATTAATACCATAAGTAGACAAGTTCGATCGCCTGAAATCCATCTAAACTTTTCATCACCATCAATATGAAGTACCATTTGACGTGACAACGTGGCATTTGACGTGACAACGTGACATTTGACGTGACAACGTGACGTTTGACGTGACATTTGACGTGACAACGTGACGTTTGACGTGACAACGTAACGTTTGACGTGATAGCGTGACGTTTAACGTGACAACATGACATTTGACGTGACAACGCGACGTTTGACGTGACAACGTGACGTTTGACGTGATAGCGTGACGTTTGACGTAATAGCGTGACGTTTGACGTGACAACGTGACATTTGACGTGACATCCAACAGTAGTGATATGTAGCAGAAGCAGGTCCATTTAGTTGGAGTTTATTTGACATATCGTGTCCTGAAGAGGGTCTACTGAAGCAAAACAATGCTGTCAAGCATAGACCATAACAAAGTATTATAGACTCTCCCATTGAAAATATTCCATATATGATTAATGCATAATGACCTTGGGCGGGCTTGTTTCCTCCACTTCACACAACGCATTTAATTTCTACAGGGTGGTTATAAAATGGGGGTTCATCAGTGAGTGTTAAATAACTCAGAAGGACATCATCATCAACCATTTTTTATTTAACGTATACTGTATTACCGAAGATTTATTGAAAATATATTTTGAAGTGATTAGTTTTTATTGAAAAAACACCTTACACTCACAAGGATATTGCAATTTTCTATTTTATAACATAATATTTCACATTTTTTTCACTCTGATAAAAGAATGTTTCGTATACTGGATATTAAGGCTTTTCAAACGATACGTCTTTCGTGCATTCTGTATATTCATCAACTTTTACATGAATAAAACAAAGACAGATACTAATATTACGCATGACAAAAACTAGATGGAGAATGTCACCTGATTTTTTCTTTATAGTCTTATGAAACACCCTGTAGAGACGTGATACCCTTTTTAATGATATATATCACTTGTCTTTGTACGATACACCCTGTTGAAAGAATGTTTGGTGTTTTTCAACGATATGTCACTTGTCCTGTACGTTAATGTCTTTTCAACAATAGTTGATTCCCGAAATATAATTTTTCAACACTCTGTATATGTTAAAAGAAGCGAGTAAGGTTAACGATATTCCGCTTGTCATATATACTTTGTTTAAATTTTCAATGTACCTATGCATACTAGGCATCAATTATCCTGATAGATAAGGAGTTCCTAATTTTTGTTCCGTCCGTAATATCTGATAACTTCAACGTAATACGTCATATTTATTTACAAAAATTCCTATTTGTTTGTCTTGGATGTTAATGTATTTTCAGCGATACGTTAGTTGATTCACTTTGCGAACAATAATTTTGCAGCACTCTGTATATGTTAAAAAGAATCGAGTAAGGTCAATGACATTCCACTTGTCATATATACTTTGTTTAAATTTTCAATGTACCTATGCATACTACACTTAGTCTATTTTACATCAATTTCCTGATATGAACCTGAGCCACATGACCTGGTACTTAGGTCGATCAACTTATAAATTAATTTATGCCATTTTAAGTTTTTAATTTCTTAAAACAATATGATATAAAATTGTTATAAGTATTATTAGAAAAACATCCTGTATATTCATCAACTTTTATATTACATGAAGATTGGAATTTTCGTTTTACAATTTTTAAAATAAAATATTGGAAAGCAAGTTATTGCATGCCTCAGACTATATTTACGTTCGAGGACAAGAAAAAGCCGAGTTTCTGCAAAGGAAATGTCACATTTTCGGTATTTTTCCACATATTATTGACGTTTGCAAATTTGATGGTACACCCTATGAAACTGTTTGATGTATATCACTTGACGTGTCACGTGACGTTTCGACGTGTGTCATTTGACCTGACGTTCCATTCAAATCGGATGAAGCTAGGTGCTAGTGCCTTTATGGTAGCATTATTGCACATGCTTATACTCTCCATAAATTACATCACCTTCCATACATAATGCCGTTTGTTCCATTCAAATCGGACCAATAGTAACGAAGTTAGGTGTTAGTGCCTTTTTGACAGCATTATTGCGCTACTTTCAACCATCCCCGGTATATCTATACTCTCGATTACGTAGATTACCTCCGCACCGCCCCCGCGTTCACATTGCAGCACCAATACCATTCTTCGCTAATAATATGCATGAGAGCTTATGGCAGCATGTGTTGAATGCCTTGCTATAGACGCGAAGGTTGTGGGATCGAATCTCACTGAAGTTTTTTTCAGATTTTTAAATATACAACAGGACTAAAAATGGCTGCCGCTTTTACAACAGGACTAAAAATGGCGGCCTGCATTGAAATACTAAAAATGACTACATTCAAATTTGCCGCGCCACTCTCAGCGCCACCAAGCGGAGATTTTTGAAGTAGTGCGCTAGAATCCCCATAGCTATATCTACTGTGGCATAGTTGCAAACATTTTCAAAAATGGGTTGATGATGTCTAATTATTCGCTACGCTACGCCAAAGTCACGATTGTAACTAGTCCTATATGACGATGGAGATGGAGGATATATCTGATGGCATGGACGTTAACAGCTGATAATTACTTCACAAAACTAGTTATAGTGGCGAATAGATGTCAGCAAAAATGAAAGTTGAACGCATGTTCAATTAGAAGAAAACCCCACAACTGAAGCAAGCGTACACTCACAAATTTTCTACTTCTAGGAGGAAAAAAGAAGACCTACCTAGGTTGATAAACACAAATATTTACCCAAAATATTATAACTCCTAAATAACAATTTGTTTTGGTTTATTTTCCATCAACTATAAATGTAACCATACATTTTTCTTATCCTTTCTTTTCATCGTAATTCAGAAAAATTTTAGAGCAACAATGAAGCACTTGTAACATTTTCCAAAATTTAATGAATTAGAGTGAAAAAAATTTACTAACAATTTACATTATTTTTACTGTAACTCCTAATAATTGTTTTTTTCCTATTCACCGCCAAAAACCAAAAATATACTTGGAAAATTTTAAATGTGTTTGCTGAACAATCAATAAATTTGCACTTTTAACAGTGTTTTCCAAAGGTGCGATATTTTATTTCTGTAGGTACTCAATAGTTTATTTAAAAGTAGATTTCGTAGCAGCAAAAGAAAACTATGGCAACAGATGTTTTTCAATTTAAGCAATCTAAAGGATTTTTTTCGTTCTGCAAAATTTACCCTCCAGCCAATGTCGTTTTCGCTCTGAAAGACTCATTCATGTTAAAATGCCCTTTTGTTTTGCGACAAGCCTTTCCATTAAATGGTTTGTCCCTATATGAATTTGTTTACATGTTTTGAATCCTTCCTCCATATCCTTTTCAACTTTCAAGTCCTCGGTCTGATCTATGCTCCAGTCTGGGCTTCTCGAGATTAACGGACCGTGAACTGGAATAAACTGGCCCTGAGGGCTTACATTTAGAATCTCGAAACTTCACAACCCAAATTTTATTACCTAACTTGTCGACAGCTGTTTTTTGTTCGATGCCAAACTTGCAACTTTCAAGTATCCGCATAAAGAAAAGTTTTCTTCTACATCTACCTATAACCTTTTAAAAATGCGCAAGCGGATTTCTGTTTGTTTGAAAAGATAGTTGGAATTCTTGGTTCGCATCAAATAAAACTTTATTGTAACTCTTTTGTAATTATTTTTGTTGGTTCTGGTACCGAGTAATGTGGAATACGAAACGTACTTTCACGTCAAAATATAGAAAGTACAGTGCGACACGTCCAGCGAAGACTGCAGCAACAACTCAATATTAACATTTTGAGATAATCGTGAATAAACATTGATAATTATATCAAAAATTATAGTATTTTAACTAAAACAATTTCTCTCTTGCTACGTATTGTACAAAACGTTCAAATTTCAAAAATATGACAAGCGTTTTGCTTTTTTTCTCCTGGGTGTCTTTTGATTCAGTTACTATAGTATTCGAGGGATGAAGTTATTAGTTTTTAAATACAGAACATCACTACACTATATTTTCCAATAATAGTTATTTATGTACCAAGGCAGTAAAGTGATTCTTCATTGGACAAAGTTTGAAATTATGAGACTAGCGAAGCGAGACTAATAACAGGCGAGTCCGATAAAGACAATTCACTCACGTGGTGCATACAAAATTTTATCGCCAACTGCTCAGAATTCAGAATATAAGAAACTGAGGTATATTTCATTGCATTTTATTATGACAAATTAAACAGTACATATAAAACAAATTATTATTATTATTTGTTATATTAAAATTGGAGGTACACCCTGAAGCATTATGAAAGTTATCCTGAAGTAGAAGGAGTTTCAACAATAATTTGTTATAAATAAATCGCAAAAAAACTATTATGGAGCCGTACACAGAGCCGTAATAGGGAGAAGCGTGACACTGACAGATGATGATTTTCGAGTAATGTCAAAGTCAAAATACTTTACCTGCCGCATATGCCACTCCACCTGCCGCAAATGCAGCAGATGAGGTAAAGGAAGGTAAACTGTTTGTTTACTTCCAGAAATCAATCTGATAATTGATTGATTGAATTCAACAGAATTGTAAGTCTAGCTTGTTTCCCCACAATCTGGAAGTACGCTGAATTCATAATGATTCCCAAACCAGGTAAATCTCCACACGAACGAACGTCATACAGACCTATCAGTCTATTACCTACAACAAGTAAAGTTCTTGAAAGACTGATACTAAAAAGGATCAACCAAGAACATGACTTACACACACTCCTTCCAAATCATTAATTTGGTTTCCGAGAGCACCACTCTACCACGGAACAAGTCCACAGGATAGTTAACAAAATCGCTAAGAGTCTCGAAGAAAAGAAATACTGCAACGCTGTATTCCTTGATATCTCACAAGCCTTCGACAAAGTATGGCACCCAGGTCTTCTCTTTAAACTAAAAAACACCCTTTCCCATAACTTTTACCTGCTCCTCAAATCCTACTTAACAGACAGAAATTTCTCCGTTAAACAGATAGAGCTTCAGAAAACCTCCAGCGACACCTTAACCTCCTCAACGACTGGTACAGTAGATGGAGAACAAAAGTCAACCAAACCAAATCAGTACAAGTTACATTTACAACTCGACATGGCAACTGCCCCCCCCCTAACAATGAATAATATACCTATTCCTGTCAAAACAGAAGCAAAGTACCTTGGGCTGCACTAAGATCGACAACTTACATGGAAGACACACATAGAATCCAAACGTCGACAGTTGGACATCAAGTTTCGACACATGTACTGGCTGCTCGGCCGTAATTCAAAACTGTCGTTAAGCAACAAGATTCTCCTTTATGAAGCAATCTTAAAGCCAATTTGGTCATATGGAGTACAGCTTTGGGGATGTGCTAAACCAACCAGAATTAAATCAATACAACGATTTCAGTCTAAAGCACTCAGATCAATCGCAGATGCACCATGGTATATCAGCAATAGAACTCTCCAAACAGACCTAAACATTCCGTTTGTTACGTAAGAAATTCATAAAATAGCCGCCAGCTACAGGGACCGAATCACCAACCATGACAACCGCCTAATTCAAGAACTATACAAAAATGGACCTAATGCGAGAAGACTACAAAAAATATGGCCAGAACACTAAATCCAACACAAAAATAATCAATAAGGAGAAACACTAATGAATGAGTGTTTCCCTTCCAAGCAGATTGTAAATATACGAGTTATATAATAAAAAAAAAATAATTGATGGCTTTACTGACGGTTGGCGATAAACCTAATTAAATAATGAACCAATGATATTTTTCCTCAAATGATTATTAGTTCAATAAAATTATACTTTTTAACTATTTATTATAATGGAAATGTTCATCATACTCATCTTCATCTTCAGCTCTTCCACGTTCAGTTTCTTCTGTCTTTGAAATTAGACTTCATAAACCGCGTGATGCATAGTTGGTATTTGGCCCGTATTGCCTAGCCCAATATTATCTTGAATTTTCAGCCTCTATTTCCAATGGTCTGTTGTATATTTCGGGTGAAGACTGTTTTTCAATACTGTATGGACGTCGTCTTCGTTTTCTTAAGTCGCTGCTCATCAAATCAGCCTGATATTCATATTTATAATGTGTACCACGGGAAACTGTTAAACGTGATTTTTGATACTTTCTGTGATATCTAATTTAAGTTTGCGTGGCCTTGAAAAATACTTCTCTCTCTTATTTTCTCCCAAGGCTCCTCCTTCTTTCTCAAGGCAGTAGTTACCCAAGTTTCCGAAATATGAAGAGTTTTCAAAAACACAACTTCACAGATGCGTATTTCCTTACTGCGAATGATGAAATGATAATCCTGAGAGTGATTTCTTCGAGATTCAGCAGTAACGGTAATAGTCACTTGCTTCTTGGCCATCTGTCTTACTTGTCTGGAAGCAAAATCCCATTGTCTAGTTAATATGAACTTTTAATCGTCCAAATTAATTGAAGATCAGTTCTTTATCTTCCTGACGGATTTTTTCTTTGCAATTTCCGAAATTTAATCGATCTTGAAGTTTCTGGACCACATTTTATTAGTTAAATCACTATTTTAAAGTACTCTACATAACCTTAGAAAGACGACGTAAACCTGCACCAGCGACGAAGACCTATAGTAACTAAAATTACGATTGTTCTCGATGGGATCATGCGCACATATTCAAGATACTACAAAAGCAACTGTGTTACCCTGTTTGTAGTACACTTGTTTTTTGAGATATGATATATGATACTCTTCGAGGGAAGTTTTCATCCGAATATATAGTTTGGAATAAGTAACTCAAAAAGTGAAAAATTGAGTCTTCGTTGGACGTGTCGAGAGGTCTTGTAAAAGAAAATTCGACAATAGTTTGTCATATTTCACTACTAGCCATTATGTAAAAAAACAAAAAAAGTTTTTACGACCGTAGTGTATGTGGAGTGCTAAATCTACAACGATATTTCAAAGTGGTAAAAACCGAGGCAGTATCGATAAGAATATTAATCTGTCGTATCTTGATCTATGTGTCGGACATTTGTTAGAGTTAATAGTCCATACAGTGGCGTCTAGTAACTGGAAGAAGTATAGACAATATGTTTAAGTATGTGTTTTATGTAGTCTAATCCTTCCGTTGCTGCGTTAGAGAAGTTTAATGTTTCCTGCGAAGGAGCTTTAACGAAAAAAGGTGGACATTTAATTAATGGTTAATGGGATTTGCTTCGTAGAAAGTGCTTGTCCGAAAAATTGAAAATAACAGATGGCGAATATAATGTTTTAATTCAGTATTAAAGGCCGTGCATTATAATTACATTTTCACCATATTATAACTACACTTAAATTACATTATCACTGCCTAATCAAACCAGTTCATGGAACGAGTTAATTATGAACTGACAAGAGTGACAAGACTGGCAATTGATAAACGTCATATTATTTGAATCGTTCGTGGTTGTGTAATTTGCAATTATTAGGAAGTTATGCGAGGTTCTCCCGGTAAAAACGTGTTGGAATATTATCTGCTTCATTACTTTTGAAAGTATTAGTGGTTGCTCGATATAGAATCGGAATGACAGCTGTTACATTTTTGGCGCATGATATTTTTCACTAAAAATATAATGTAATTATAATTTAAAGTTGAAAGAGGACCAACTTCTTGATGCAACAGTGTAATTGAACTTCATTCGATATTGAAGCCATTATCATAGATATCTTTCCATTCATAATATACACTTAGCATGTATATATCTGAATAATCTGATGATTAACCTTAAATCATATTTTTAGCATGTGCAAAGTATAGAACATAGAACATTATTTGGTACATTCAATGCACATGCTGAATACGTCCTTCGCACATGCGATCACATCCTGTTTCAGCATATGCTTTATCGCATGTGAATAACACATTATTTGGAACAGTATAGACAGCATTTACATTTTTTCAATTAGTTATTGTACTGAATTGAGAAATACAGCGTGTATAAAATTGATTTGATTATTGATTAAACATTCATGAAGTGAGAACAACTATACAGGGTGATTCATTAAGAATGTTCAATCTCTGAACGGTGGATTCTAGACCTTGAAATATGATGATTCTGCTCAACATGCCTTATGCAAATAATTGCTAGTTTCCGAGATTCAAAGATGAAATGTAAATTTTGATTTTACGAAAGCGGATCATAAAGTGTATTGAAGTAAATGTTGGCATTTTGAGCATTTGCTTTGAAGTTTTTAATTTTTGTTTACAAATTTGTTATTGTTACATATTTAAGGAATAATGAAATTTTTTATGAAAAAATTAAAATTTATTGAACTTTTTGGAAGCAAATAACTCGATAACCGATTGAGTTACACGAATCAAAGAAAAGTTACTTTTTTTTGTAGAATTTAACGCTTCTTAATATTTTTTTATTATTTTAGTTGTAAGTTTAGCCCAAAAAAAGTTTACTTTGATTTAATTAACACAAACAAGTGTAACTAGTGTAACAAGTGTAACTAGAATCTACAGTTCAGAGATTGGACATTCTTAATGAATCACCCTGTATATGGTGCTGATGCCACTTATTTTGTCTCCAAGAGTCTTAAACTTTGCAAATGTTTTGGATGTTGACATTAATGATTCGGCAAATAATTATGTTTCGTGTTGCAATTCTGTGAGTAAAAGAGAGAAGGCTATAAAACAACATAGAGAAAATGTCCCAATTCCCTCTTCGGAGACTGTATTGAAACCAAGTCCAGAGTGGTGGGTCTTTTGAGGAGGGAAAGTTTTTTGTTCTCTTTTGGATATATAGAATTTCAATGTATAAGTACTTATCTGTTGCTCATAAATCAAATTCTACATGAATATTTGCCGAACCTGTATATAGGTACTCGACAACGGAAGTCATGAAAATTAATGTCGCCAAAAAATTTGCACAAGCAAATTGAAATTATAACAAGTTATTGAATAAGAAATTCGGAAGATGAAAATATTAAGCGAATAAATGAATTCACTATACAAAATCAGCTATTGTTGGATGTTAGAAAAATACTCAAAGCTAATATATTTGATTCATTTCAAGCAATAGCGACTCTTCGTTTCTAGGCTAGGACACTGATACGAATAAATGTCTCTCAAAGTTCATTTGAAATGTTTCAGGGACGGAAAAAAAGGAACAGGCTATCAATAACTAAACAATAAAGACTTCCAAATAAGATAAGAGTGATGGCACTATGCTCTTGTTTTTAAAACTAGAAAACAGAAGTTTTGATATCGAGAAATACCAAAATAATATTGTAGGTAATATGAGGAATATAAAGTTTGTGAACATATTCACATAAATGAGATTTTACTTGGAAACATTATTATTATCAACAAAGAAAAACAAGCCTAGATTTTGTTTATCAAACTGAATTAAATGGAAATAGCAATTAGCTTGGTTGGAACATAATACTTCGCTGAAAATGAAACTATAAACAACAAACGCAAAAGAGTGGTAATCAAGATGGAACTAATGCATATAGGTGTTTTCGATTATTCACTTTTGGCTGCTCGTAGCAGCTCGTAGTGACCGAATTTCGTTTATTACCGGGCGTGACGCCCCTTGAGCACATACCGAAAAGTATGAGCTTCAAGCCACGGACATTAAATATAAATATGCAGAATTATATTATCAAAAACATTGTAATTGAAAACTAACAACACAGGAAATTCATTGGCATTGGCACATGACAAGTGGTTTTGAGGATCCTAAAAAATCGTGTTCGTTTTGCTTAAAAGTCATGACGACTGAGGCGTCACGCACAAGTGCTTGAAGCCCAAATAAACGAAAGTAACATATATTAGAGCACAAAACTCACAGTTGTATCAAAGATCTGTGTGAAACAAGCGGCAATCTGACTGGAAACCTGGAAACCAAATATCAACAACACAAACTCCTTACTTCAATTTGGAACAACTACTTCAAGTGAAAAATATGAAGAAAAACTTAGAGATATGATGGAAAACGTAGACTCTGATGCAAAATGAAAATGAATTTTAAAATATACAATTTCACCGGCCGGTATCCAACACGCATGCTTATTGGCTTCTCACCGGTTTAGGCGAGATTCTCTATCGGTCAGTCCCATTCATCGTCCTAGAACTTTATAGAAATCTATTTATCAGTTTCAAAGATAACACCTTCGTTGGATATTTCTCCGCAACCAATTATTTTAAATAAATGTTCATTGTGAATTTAGTCGAATTTTGCGCTTCGCTTCTTTTATAATCAACAATTTCCGCAAAGTGATTGTGGAAAGGGTAGCCAAAGAAACGTTTTAATTTTCTATTTTGTCTTGCATCTCGCGGAGACCTTGTTTATAACATCTATTTACTCTGAAGAATTAATACAGTTGTGGTTTTTTTTTCGAATTTATTTTAGTCTTAAGGCATGCTTTGTACCATCTACCACAATTCTTTACGAAAACCTGCTTTTCTGTGAAGTTTTCCAGAAACGTGTACAGCGAACAGTTGCATTCCCTCCTGAATAATAGTTTACTTAAAACAATTATTCCCAAAGACGCTCCAGACCGAATTCGAGATGCAACCCAATTATATCTAAGTTATTTTTTGGCGTAAAACGATAGCTATTTGCAGAAGCATCTCCATTGGTTCATCGTTACTAAATAGTGTCATGTGCTATTTATTTCTTCGGATATTATATTAAAATGCCATAATGAAAGCTATAAACCGAAATAAACTGTTTTGATATGGGAATTTCAATAATAATTATTGCAATCAATTGTCATATTTGAGAAAACGCGTTACCAATTAGATATTGCGAGATGAATAAAATTATTCCAACGCTTCGTACGTTTTGAAAAATATTGTTTTTTTTTTATTCTGTTATTTAACGTCGGTCTATTTCTGCGACTGAGGCTAATTACCGACGCCGGGAGCACTCTACCCCTTACCGGAAATTTTGGCGAACCCACTAGTGTTCCAACCAGTGGTAGCGTTCTTTAACGAGCCCAACATCCATGGACTCGGGACCTCGGTTTTACGTCTCCTCCGAAAGACGGAATATCTACATTATACCTCGTGCTCATTGGTATAATGCGGGGTATAATGCCTGCGAGCTGTGATATGCTAGTCCACTGCAGGCTGTACGGGCCCTATACGATGGTTTTCCCTGGCATGGTCGTCACCCATCCAAGTACTAACCATGTCCGACCTTGCTTGACTGTAATTATCGCATCAAACGCGTTCCACTACAGTGCTGGGTCGTCGCCCGAAAAATATTCTGTAGATCTCACCCGTTCGACTCTGAAGTGTGATCCAATAGCCGTCAGGGCTTATAACTCGGGAATAGTTGTTGCTCCTTAGTTGAGCGGTCACTGTTTTTAAAATAGTATATTAAACAAGTTGATATTAAGGTCTTTAAAACACGCGCGATTTTTCGAGCACGACGGCGAAGCTCGAAATAGAGCAAGAGTTTTAAAGACCAGTTATCCACGAACACTTTACGCAATTTTTTTTATTGGTGCACTTTGAAATTATAAATACTGGTCTATAACTACAACAACAAGAAATGGAAATTTTTCTAAGGAGCCGTCCCTTCGCCGGTACCACCTCAGCCTCGTGGGCTTATTGTGGATACTCCTAGTGTTCTGACTACAACCTATTCAGCCATTCCGTTCCCTGTATTAGCTTATACAGGTTCTTTGCTGGTTGGTTGTAGAAGTCTTCTGGTGTCATTTAGGTGCTCCTTTGTGGGAAAGTGTCCCGTAAGTAGCCTCGTTATGGTGCGTAGTTTGTTCCTGCTCATTGAGAACAGTTCTTTCGCTACTTTCTCTAATGGTTCTTTTATGAATTCCTTCCCATGTATTTGCCTGGTCGTATTCTTCCAGTGTTTATTGTGTTGTTCCTTCACCCACCCTTTTAACCATGACCTCGTTAAGCATCTGGGGATGCCCACAGCAGGTTCGGGTCCGTTCATCAGAGTTGACGATCCTTCTCTTACGAGTTCGTCAGCTTTTTCATTGCCTGCGATTCCTTTATGACCTGGTACCCACTCTAGTGTTACACTGTTCCGAGTCGCCAGTCTTCTAAGTTCTTCGCCGCATTCCCATACTAGCCGAGATGTCACCCTATAGCTCTGAAGTGCTTTAAGGGTGGCTTGACTGTCACTGTAGATCCTGATCTGGCTGTTGTTGTGGGCCTTGCACATGCAAGTATTGCATAGACCTCTGCTTGAAATACAGAAGCGTATTTGCCAAGCGAGACGATCCCTTAATATTTGCTCGTCCTGCTATATGCCCGCTCTGGTGCCGAGCTCATTTTTTTATCCGTCTGTATACCAGATCAGTTCATACGCTCTACTAAGTGGTGGTGCGTTCTCTTCCTCAAGCTCCTTTCGATCTTTGATGACAATCTCGAAGTTCTTGCGAAAGATATATTTGGTGGTCATGTGGTCTGTTGGCATTTTGAAAATGTCATCATCCTCATGCCTTATCTCTGTGTGTCCTCTCCCTTGTGCCACGTCATGGTCTGATGCTTTTTCCAGTCGGGTTATTGAGTTCTGTGAATGTCAATAGTATTAATTCAAATACCATTTCCTAGGATTTGAAAAATCGAGATATTAATATTTCATACAATACCAACGGCACTTTCCATTTCAATTTATAAATTTAACATTGTTAAATATTGTTCGAATAAAAGTTTTGACGTTACAAACTACTCCTGCCAGATCAATAATAAAAAAATTGTCATTTAGACATGATTTAGACCATAGATTTAGACTTCGGTTCTCGAGTTGTTGATGTTGCCACGGTAACTTTGAAACACGCGCGTTTTATAAAGTTCGATTTAAACACGCTGAGGCGTGCTTTAAATAGGTGGAATGGTTCACCAATAAAAAAAATACGCGCGTGAAGTTAGCGTGGCAACATCAACAACTCGAGAAACGAAGTCTAAATCATGTCTAAATGACAATTTTTCATTATTGATCTTACAGGAGTAGTTTGTAACGTCTAAACTTTTATTCGAACAATATTCAACAATGTCAAATTTATAAATTAAAATGGAAAATGCCGTTGGTATTGCTTGAAATATTAATATTTCGATTTTTCAAATCTTAGGAAATGCTATTTAAATTAATACTATTGACATTCACAGAACTCAATAAGGTTGAACTTTCATCGAAATACAAATTAGTCTATGTTTTTCTCATTTCCATGACAATGCCATTTATACATCAACATCATATACATCACGAATTCAACCATTTGACATTTAGTTCTTATTTCCCTTTATGATTTCCATTTCTTGTTGTTGTAGTAGTTATAGACCAGTATTTATAATTTCAAAGTGCATCAATAAAAAAAATAGCGTAAGGAATTCGTGGATAACTCGTCTTTAAAACACTTGCTCTATTTCGAGCACTCCGGCTTCGCCGTTGAGCCTCGAAAAATCGCGCGTGTTTTAAAGACCTTTTTGAACGATCGATCTTTTTTGTTTATTTACAGCATCGGTTGTCAGGATGGTAGGTTGTGTTTATTGGTTTCTAGGTCTAACATGTCGGTAAGTGATTTACTTACCGTTCAGACGTCGGTAAGTAAACTACGTCTTAGCCCTACATACATTTAAGTGGTCCTAAATAATATAAAACTTCATTCATTACACAAGAGAAACAAAAAAATAAAAAGATTGATATTTTTCAATGAACAGAATCGAACAGAACAATATAAAAAGTAATAAATAGCATGAAAACAATTTCACCAAAATGCAAATTATATTTTAAACTGATCGAGAATATAAATGTCACTTTTGACATTTCGTTCATTTCGCAGAAATTTAAATTATTTTATTCGAAATTCGAATATTTCAAAACGATCGCGCAAAAAATGGTATAAGCATTTCGAACGTTAAGGGTAATACCGGTCTCCAGCAAAATTGGAGGCTTCGCTACGCTCAGCCTCCAAACATTGCTGTCGACCGGTAAACAACCCTTACCGTTCTAGATACTTAATATACTATAATATCCACTTATTGTTTAATATACTATTTCAAAACTTCTATGGAGTCATTTTATTTATTCTGCGATGTCTATCAACTACATTAAATGTATACACTAACTCTGCATTTCGGAATAAAACTAGTAAGAGAGGATAAAAATTGATATCGAGCATATCGGTATCGATTTATTTTCTCGTTTATCATTTTATTCTAAAATTGAGAATTATTTCTCTCGTAAATAAATACCATCATCTCTAGACTCGTCAGCTGAATGTTATATTAGTGATATGTTTTTAGTTGAGGAAGTCTCACAGTGGTTGTATACGGGAGAATGAGTAGAGGCCATCAGATTGCTGTGTGTATGCTGAGTATGTCCAATACTTAGTCTTCTTAGAATCAATTTGTTTTTCCTGGATATGAAAATGAATTTGTGATCTTCTAGTTCAACTCTAGGTACACCATTATTTACAAAATATCGCACGCCAAAGAAGACAACTATTTATGGGTCTTGTCGTAACAAAATTCACATTTTATCACTCCAGTTGTCAAGTTTATGGAATTTATAAGAAAATTAATCACACATACCTATTGGTTGGTTTGGAAAGTATATACTATTTGAGAGGCTGTGACAGATTGGTAGAAATAGTATATTATGCAATGCACAATGAGCCCATTTTGCATGAGGATGCCGAAGGCAAGTGCTGCAATTCAAACGAGTGGAAATTGGCCATTTTGTTGCGAGATGCATACTATACTTTTTCTATGACAACATATCGTTCACGTTTAATAAATGCATACATTGCAAAAGCTTTGAGAGAAATAAACTGATAATATTTCATCACTCCGAATTCCCCGCTAATGGGCTTTCTATCAGAATTGAAATATGAATTGAAGAAAAATGTAAATATTTTTTCATTGCCATTTCTAATAAATACACAGAAATAGAAGCCTATAAATATGTATTTGTAGAAAACAGCTATGAAATTACTCGTTACCTACTAAAACTTTGACAGAAACGATCTGCTGACATTTCATCAATTTGTCGCTGGACGTCATAACTTAACAAGCCGTAGTCGTCGTGATTTTAGAGTAAACCTAGACCTAACATGAAATATTCAATTTTGCATTTGTTGCTTAGCAACTTGCCTAGCAGCCGATGCAAAAATGGAAATCTGTACAAAATGTGCTTGTTTATGATTGAAGATACGGTAAATTAACATTTATCGAGGTTGACGCAGAAAAAATTAGTTTTGCACTTCAATCCCTCTTGATCTTACAGGAAAAATATTTTGAGAAACATTCAGATTATTTTTCAGAATATTCCTTTTTTAAAAATATCAACATCAGCACAAGTATTGAATATATTCAGCGCCAATTTGATATAAAAAAAGGTAAATAATTCATAAATTGAAATGTTGTTTTACAATAAAATTTCATTAATTAATTCACATTTCCAGGATGCTTTGTTTTTAGTTACAGGATGAAAAATAATGAAATTGTTTTTTTTCGTGATTTCGTCCTAAAAAATCAGTTTCAAAATTCGTGTACATTATTGAAGAATATAATAATCGATACTCCATCAAAGAGTTTAAATTTGACTAAACGGAATTTTTAAAAATTCGAATAATGAACAGAACAGCTCCTTTAAGACGTTTCGTAAAGAGATTCCGTCTTAAAGGTAAAATTTCCCTCGAGAAAGGCTAATATTACTACACCCTCGCTATTAATTACAAAAGTCTTAACCCCGCAATTTGTTCCCACGATTGTGTTTGTTTCTAGTATGAAAATTCGCTTTTAATTAGTCGGTGTAATTTCTTTGATGTTCGATGCGCCCTCTGTAAGCGTATTTCGTTCCCTCCTTTTACGGCACTTCATAGGAGAATATTGAGACTACCATTGATTTATTTTATTGATATTTGTTCCATAGATACCAATAAGTTTGTTTCTATTCAATCAAATTTATATATCAATTGAAGCTGAATTTTTTGTTTCATTTTATTCATTCATTCATTTTATCTTATTTTAATAATTATCGTTTACCAGCTGCACCTCAACCAGAGGTTTTTATGTATTGGGAGCTAAGTTTCACAACACCTTCTTGGTAACACTAGTGGGCTGTCGTATTCTACGGTAGCCAGTGCTGCTTGATTATTGTATATGTTTTTCGTTCCGATATTCTGACAGTATCCAGAGTGAATTTCAAGTATGGAATGACTCAATTACCTCTGAAACGGATCGCACGATTTTTATAGATATTGCTGTGCAGGGATATTGTGATATGACCGATATTATGGTGCTATTCACATTGTAGTCAGATTTTCCCTCTTTTCCGAATAATAATGAACATTATGTTGAATAGGTCACCTCAATATTTTCAGCCCTTTCTCCTGTACCAGTTTTGATGTCACTTTACTTTTAACTAGAATTGTGTGATTTGCAATCCGATCATTTCAATCGGAGGAGAACTGAACTGAATTGGACTTTTTAAAGCTGCTTCCAAAAGAACGATACTCCAGCTTGCGACACAATGTTAAGTTGAGTTGAGTTAAGTTGGAAGTTATAATGTGCAAGTCAGTGAGTATGAATTTGAAATTTTTTCAATACTCCGTCTGTCATTTTCTGTTTGTATAGATACACAATTTAGCTGATTTTATGCGATGAACCGGTAATAACTCTGGATGACCTTAAGTTACTCCTTAGTTCCAACATAGAGTGCACCATCTAACAAGAGACGGAATCATAATAAAGCGTTTTCGATTATTTACTTTTGGCTGCTAGTAGCAGCTCGTACCTAGTGACTGAATTCCGTTCGTTTATTACCGGGCGTGACGCCCAGTCTTACCTTCCCCTTGCCCCTCAAGCACATACCGAAAAGTATGAGCTTCAAGCCACGGACATTGAATATTTGACGTTTGTCCGGTTTGACGTTCATTTAAAGGTTAAGATTGTGCCGATTACGATTTAATAGGATTTAAACCTCACTAAAAATATCTGAATATGCAAAATTTTATTATCAAAAACATTATAATTGAAAACTGTTCTTCGAACAACACAGGAAATTCATTGGCATTGGCACATGACAAGTGGTTTTGAGGATCCTAAAAAATCGTGTTCGTTTTGCTCAAAAGTCGTGACGACTGAGGCGTCACGCACAAGTGCTTGAAGCCCAAATAAACGAAAACAACATTTGTCGGTTCCTTTGAAGTCGAACACGATATTGAGCGGAAATACGTCGAGGCATTGAAACAAACTACCTGATACACCGGCAAAAGTAGCACGATTATGGATTCGAAGTAAAACCATAAGTACACTAAGAAAAATAGTAGTGTTGATGAACATTCCAATAGGAAACTTGCCAAAAAAAAAAACATTTAAAAACAATTAAAATCGTAAGATATTATCATAAGGAACTTCGTAGAGAAAGAAAAATTCCAATAACGATTAAATTACCTGAGAAATAAAGGGTTAAAATTTAAATGATTTGAACTGCTCTTAAAACGCGCTGCCATTGGTTGTGACGTCAGACCGCACTCTTCGAGTCAGGCGATCGTGAACTGACAATTCAAACAACACTTAAAAACTGAGAAACTGACGCTAACGATTCGAATTCGATAGAAAATCAATAAGAAATGCTTCAAATGGCTGTCAAACTCGTGCCGGCCGGGTGCTTTCTATGGTTACCGATGCACGAGGTGCGGTGTAACGTCACAGCCGCTGCCGCGCATTCTGCTTCGTTTGAATATACCCGGTGGCGATTGCAACTTCAATTATTCATTGTGAAATAAGTATTGCGATTTAAGGGCTGATATTTGGTATAATGTGTTTTCATATATAAACACACATTTTGGTCAAATAAAAAAAAATGGGCAAGTTCCCTATTAGGACTATAGAATATTTTTTTAGCTACTCACATGAGAACACCTCATCATTCATCTCATGTGTGTCCGATGCAACGAGGTAAAAAAGAAAGAGGAGAGAACATAACAGTATAAAGAATCATCTACCAAAATGGCTTTTGAATATGGCCGACTTCCGTGAACAAACCAGAGGCGTATATTAAATTATTGAATTAGGGGAAACAAAATCTTCTCATATGCATCTTTTTAAGGGGGTTATTTTTGTTGTTAGAGAATTGATACCAGATTTTGGTATACATTGATATATATTCAAAAATCTCATAACACTATTGCACATTTCAATATCAACTTGAATTTATACTAATACTCATAAATAACCTTTCTAATACTGAAAATCACTCTTTTTTCCAATTTGACACGTTTCAGTATATTAAGATTATTTATGTTGACACAAGAATTGATGACTAATGTAACTATTGTGGCATCTCAATATGGCGACTTTCGTCGAAAGTTGGTTAAATCACTACCACGCTCAACTTCTCTCCTTTTTCTTTTACCTCGTTGGTCCAATGAGAAGTAGCTAATTTTTAACCTAACCTTGAAATAATACACGGTGAACTAAGGGGAATGAACGGAAGTGTCGACTTGACATTGACAGATAAACTAATTAATTCACGCATGTGCACACAAATTTGCGATCACGACAACTACTTTCTTTCGCTTCTGTCAACTGTCAAATTTCCACCAAAAAGGGGACACCTAAATTCATTTGGTTGAGTTGGTGGGAGATGAGGTTAGGTTCAATGTTGATGTGAATGTATATCCTCTAGCTCTGCCGAATTTCAGATGATTACCTTTCACTTTGTTTGTGAGATAAAATTTCACCCGCGACTGTATTCATCACAACCCAACTGAAGCTGCTTGTAGAAACTCAGTGTAGTTAGTAGTTATTTACGTAATTAGTGGGATATGGACATTATTAACGCACGCATGTGAAGTTTGCAAGACGGGGCCGTAGGCCGAGTCGTGTAATAACATAAGTACGTTAATAATTCCTATCACACGTGTTACGTACAAAATTTTATCTACAACTGTTTATTAGTATTATTAACAGTACCTATATTATAAAATTTAAAAAAATTCCAATTTTAATAATATTGGCTGCAAACATAAGGTACTGTGTATCATATTTTGTGACCATATCATCAAAGACAAACAAGGATGTGGAAATAAAATAAATTAGTAATGTCATCAAATTTTCAAAAGTTGAATGAACAAAAATCTATAAAAATGAGTTCAAGTGAAGACAATCTCCTTTCGGAAATTGAAAATGCAGCTTCCAGTGTTATTTTTAATATTTAATTCTGGTATTAATATGTTTCTAGATTCTCATTACCGCACTAGTGCGGTAATGTAATCAAAAACGCACTAGTGCGGTAATATACGTCATTATGACACTAAAAATAGTGTCAAATCGTTCTCGTTACATGTCAGTTGTAGATAAATAGATTTACCTACTACCATTATGTAATATCAAACATTACGATACTGATATGAGTTTCGTAATGAGATACTTCACCGCACTAGTGCGGTAAAGTAAAATTAAATGGAATGAACGTGTCAAAGTTGACAGTTTGCAGAATGCACCACTCTTCGAATCGCTTATATTCTTTTTCGTATCTATTCCGGGATTTAGCGGGTACCAGGGTTTGCATCGCGTTATTTGCAGCAAGTTCTATATCAGAATCCACACTTACATAGTC
>CAJUYH010006580.1:0-19776 GCA_910591685.1 Galerucella tenella | reverse complement strand
AATGTGAGGTTATTTTATTTTTGCAAAAATAAAATAACCTCACATTTCGGTATCTACCGCCAATTATTTTTTTCGAGATTAGTATTCGATTGCCTTGATTCATTCAATCGATTGCTAAGAATCTCGCTTCGCGGTCAATTGAGATTGCGCTGTTGCCGGATTATTTTATTATACGGGTACCTACTTTCTTTTCGCAGCTTTTTCGACTCCGCGGTTGCCAAATTGTTTTAGTTATCCGGATATCTCGTTATTTCAGAATAATACTTATTTAAATACGGTAAAGCATCCGTATGTCGGAAGGAACACGAGTGTTACGCAGTCAGTCAAATTCAAATACGAACGTTGATACGAATCTCGAGACAATGAATGTAACAATGTCACAGGAACAATTTCAAATCTTACTTGACAGTATGAGGCAGGTTGTGGTAAGCAATCAAACTCCAAATGTACCGCAAGCGGCAGGTAATTTTTCTAGATGTAATAGTAGATTTTCAGGTACTAAAAATGAAGATATTGAAGCTTTTATTGACGCGATTACCGTTTATAAAGAATGTTTACAAATTACCGATGATAATGCAATTAAAGGTCTTTCTATGCTTCTTGACAATAAAGCTGCGGTATGGTGGCAAGGTTCTAAATCATCCATCACTACTTGGAATGAGGCACTGGTAGCATTGAGGCATGCTTATGGGGAAAATAAATCGGCACCTAAAATTTTTAGGGAACTTTTTTCCAAAGAACAAGGTGAACGCGAGCCTACTGATGTTTTTGTCAACAACTGCAGAGCGCTACTATCTCGTTTACCTTCCAGTGCAGATGATCCTGTATTGCACGATAAATTTAAAATTGATATGATTTATAGTCTACTCAATCATAAAATACGGGAACATCTGCCTAGAAGTGATATTACAACTTTTGACACACTAATCGGAAAAGCCCGTTCAATGGAGGACTCGTTATCTGAGAACAATTCTAAAAATACTAATGATTCTAATAGCGGTAATAAGTTTTGCCCTAAATGCACTTTTTGCGGGAATTTTGGACATGTTCAAACAGAGTGCAGAAAATTCATTGCAAGTAACCAAGGGTCCAAAGCTTCGACCATTCACGTCGCGGATCAATCTAATGCGCACTCGACCCCTAGTCGCAGTAACCCTAATTCTAGAGTTTCTAATATTGTTTGCTATGGTTGCAACACTCCCGGCTTCGTTAGGACAAACTGCCCTACTTGTAAAAATTCCGTATCTACCCGCTCACCTGTCACAGGAGCAGCATCTAGTGTAGAGCTTCTTATAGCAGATACACACGGTATAAATAGACGTCCTCTCCTACCAATTACTGTTTTAGGTTTGAGTGGATCTGCATATATAGACACTGGTGCTAGGTGCACAGTAGCAGGAAATCGATTATATCAACACTTTTTAAATAATAATCTTGACTTTACAACCAAGGAAATGAACTTGGTCCTGGCTGACGGAATGTGTCGCGTTGAAACTGCCCATATTTTCGAATGCCCCGTTCTTGTATTGGGCAAACTCGTTCTGACTACCTTTGTGGCTTTTCCTGAACACATATCTTCTAAAACTCTGTTAGGAGTAGATTTTATAAGAAATGCTAAAATCTTGATTAATATCCCAGAAATGAAAGTTTCATTCGCGGACGAACCCTCTATAGAATACGAGTTACCACAAGAACCCAATTCTTTGAATACTCCAGTCAACCTTAATCTTCTCGAACTTACTCTCAGACCGGATGAAGCATCGCAGTTATCGGACACAGATCGCGATAAACTACAAGTATTGATAAACGAAAGTGAAAAATTATTTGAAGAACAAACTGGATTTACTCCATTTGCGGAACACTGTATCAATCTCACGGATTCTACTCCTATAGCTGTCCCTCCTTATAGGATGACACCTCAGAAGATGGAAATACTCCGATCCGAGGTAAACTCTCTCTTAGAGAGGGGGATTATTGATGAGTGTGATTCGGCGTATGCTGCACCAACCGTTTTGGTGCCAAAACAGGACGGAAATTTTAGAATGTGCGTCGACTATCGTCGCTTAAACAGTATAACCATACCTGATAGATACCCGTTACCCAGGATGGATGACTTAATGCACGCTGCAACGCGGACTCGCTATATGACGACTTCAGATTTGAAGTGGGGATATCACCAAGTATCTGTTCGCGAGATAGATCGTGATAAAACTGCCTTCATAACCCCTTTCGGTATTTATCGCTTCAATCGAATGCCATTCGGCCTTCGCAACGCGCCAGCCACATTTCAAAGGCTAATTGACCGGTTTCGGACAGGCTTGAGTGAGGTCACTATTTTGGCATATCTCGACGATATAATTATTATATCCGATACATTTGATCGTCATATAAAAGACCTATCATCGGTATTTGAAAGATTGAGGCTCTTCAAATTATGTCTTAACCGCACAAAATGCACCTTTGTGTGCCCCTCAGTAAAATATTTAGGCCATTTTATCACTCCTGCGGGGATCGTTCCTGATCCAGGGAAAATTATTGCAATAAGCGAAATGTCACCCCCGCGCACTGTTAAACATATCCAATCTTTTCTGCAAACTTGCAGCTGGTTTCGTCGTTTTATACCCAATTTTTCCGCGATCTCCAAACCGTTATCGGATTCAACTAAAAAGAATGTAAACTTTGTTTGGGAAGTCCCTCAGTCGCATGCTTTCAATGCTTTAAAATTAGCGCTGACGAGTACCCCACTCCTACAACAAGCTGATTTCACAAAACCATTCATATTGAAAACCGACGCTAGTTCGTATGCGCTCGGCGCATGTCTCCTCCAGGGGGAGAAGGAAGATGAAAGACCCGTTGAATATGCCAGTAGGCTGCTGACGGGGGCCGAAAGAAATTACAGAACGACGGAACGCGAGGCTTTGGCCATTATCTACGCGGTCGGTAAATTCCGAGGATATATAAAAAATTCTCAGATTATCATTAAGACGGATCACCAGCCATTGAGATGGTTGATATCGAATATATCCCTGGGCGAACGAATCGTATCGCGGACATGCTGTCCCGGCCACCGTGTGGTCCTGATACACAAGACATTTGTGATGTTTGCATCATATCATTGGATATCCCGAAGGCAAGCAACACACGTATTCGCGAGGAACAATAAAATTAACATATCCTCAAGTAAAAAAAATAATTGACTGTTTCGAATCTGACGATCCGGAGCTTGTCGACTTTGGCCGATATACTGATCGGGGATACGTCATGAATCAGGGCGTACTTTATCGCTACAATCAAGATGTAGACTCAGATGATGCCCAATTGGTAGTTCCACAAGTTAAAGTGGAAGAAGTCCTTAGGGAATGTCACGATATGCCCCTAGCTGATCACTATGGAATCGAAAAGACTATCCAGAGAATAACTCTTCGTTATTATTGGCCAACCATTAGACGAGACGTGACAAACCATGTAAAGAAATGCCTTGACTGCCAGAAGTTTAAACCAACTAATTTGAAGCCCGCAGGCTTGACACAAACACCAGTATTAGCTCAACGTTTTGAGTGTATTGCTATTGACTTGGTAGATCCACTCCCCGAAACAAATCGTGGAAATTGCTGGATATTTGCCGTAGAGGATACTTCGACAAAATGGGTCGAGCTGTTCCCTTTAAGGCACGCCACTGCCGACGAGTGCGCCAGGGTACTGATGGATGAGATATGCCTCCGCTACGGTACCCCACGGAGAATAGTGAGTGACAATGGACCCCAATTCGTGGGCAAAGTCATGCAACAGTTTACCTACTGTTTGGGTATTAATCAGACTTTCATTCCAGTTTACCACCCTGCCTCAAATCCCGAAGAGCGAAAGAATCGTGATCTGAAAATTCAATTATCTATATTAGTACAAAATAATCATACCACATGGGACGAAATGCTGTCAAGTGTTCGATTTTCCATGAATAGCGTACCTAGTCTAGCTACCGGCTATTCTCCCGCATACCTCAATTTCGCACGCGAACTCCGACTGATGTTCATAATGATTTACGCGCCGTGATCGGTAATGAAAATATAATACCGGAAATAACTCCGTACTTACGACGACACGTAGAAACGTTACTCAATGCTCGTGAAACTAATGAATTGAGACAAGATGCTTCGAAGCATTACGCGGATAAGAACCTGGGCAAACCCATAATATACGAGATAGGACAGCAAGTGCTCGTACAAACTCACGTGCTAAGTAAAGCAAGTGTCGGGTTTTCTAAAAAGTTTGCTCCGCGCCGCGACGGGCCGTATATAATCCTCAAACAAATATCTCCCACTTCCTATGAGGTAGCCACGCCCCGAAATCCTAACATACCCGTGGGTAAATATCACGTATCAGCACTCCAACCCTATATTGATGGCCAAGACAGTTCGCCAACCGACGTTCCGGAAACGTTACCTACAACCAACTTTACAGTCAGAGTAGCTGCTAGAGGGAAGCGCAGAGATACAGATCTGCGACCATCATGTTCCAGCTCTTCTACAACCTCCGTGCCCGATGTCGACCCTGGAACTCCCCAATTACCGCACGGGGATAAGTTAGCCAGACCGAGACGGCAACGGCGTCCCCCTCATCGTTATCGTGACAACACTGAGTACGTTACCTTCTCCGCCGAGCCTGAGAATCCTTGACTTCAACGGTTCCGCTACGAAGAAACATCACACCAATGGTTTTGTATCATCCCTCTACTAGGAGGGAGGAGGGGGAGGGGGGGAGGGGGAGATGTAACACCACCCTAATGTGACACCGCCTTAACGTGATGTGAATGACAATCGAGTGAGTGACAGTCGACACGATACGATGACTTTTCATTCATTCTTATACAGTATGCTTCTTGTTCTTGTTCTGTTGAAACACACATGTATTTTTATTGCCCAAGTGCAAAGTATCACAATTCAGTAAAATATTTTAACCATCAACAAGTTGTTGAAAGTGCTTTACTAACTAAAACTTATTGGAAATACCCACAGAACTCTCCCGATCCCTTTATTCCTACGTGACCTAAACGACCCAAATCAAACCCCCTTACAGTACACTGAAGCAAAACCAACTAAACTCAAACACGATCTATCATTATAAATCAGCATATAACCTCACTATTAAGTACCACTTGTTCTGAACGCTTTGTTTATTGTTTCACCCATGGAGACTAGATGAGGAGAACTAAGTTAGAACTAACTCATACGGGAAAATTGACAAATCTGTCCTCAAAATCGTCTTTCTAAGTAGTTTGGTTTTTGACCGCAGCGTGCGCATTGTACCTTAAGAACAAGTACATCCTTGCCTTAAGAACCCATTTCTAACAGAAACTACAATAACCTTACTTTTTATAGATGACAGTAGTCCAAAAGTAAACATTACTAACACAGCACACCCTCTAGCAGTTTAACTCTCATCTACAATTTGTATCCAAGTTATAATATCGTGCCCGGCCGCTTGAGAGCGCATTAGTAGCGTGACATTGCAGAATCGCTCAATCGGAGGACGGAGAGAACGTCACGTGAACTGTCAATTATTGAAAGTTACAAAATTTGAAAATTGTTATCACCCGTCAACTTTTCAGTTGTTAGGTTAGGTTAGGTTGTGTTTATTTGTTTCGCCTGTGCTTCCGATTAAAATATCCGCTCTCTATTATAAGTCAATATTTTACCTTTTAAATAAAGGTTTATGGCAGCTATATATCTTTAGAGTGGATTATGATAATCAATGATTTCAAGTTTCAAATTCTCCGAGATTTTTATATGTATGTATTTATTTATGATATATATTTTTTGTATATATATATTTAATATAAAATGATGAACAACTTCGAAGTTTTCTTTCAAGTTTCCAAAAATATTATTGAGATTTCTAACGTAAATAATACATTATTTTTAGGATGTAACTATATTATATTTCTCTATGCCGCGAACTGTCAAAGGAGCCTGCATCCAATGAAACTTGATAAAATAAAGTTTTATGATTGGCTGTGAAGGTTCTTATTCTTAGCTGGCGCCCTCTACCTTATGCATGGAGTTCGGTCTCCTTAGTCTCCATGGTTTCACCACAGAACTAAAAACTGGTTTTTAGTTCTGTGGGTTTCACCTATCTATAGAGCATGGCCACCTAGAATACATTAGATGGCCATGTATAGAGTAGTCTTGAATCGATCTTGTCGATATTCACATTCCGTTCACCAAATTTGGTTGTTTTGGAGCGACAAATAGTTTTAATTTCTGATACCCATAAGGTGTCGCCTACGTATTCGCTATATTTCCTTGTCAAAATATCAATTTGAAATGTAAAATCCAGGTGACGTCGCTTAAAAGCGATCGCTAGTTTTTATGAACAGAATGTCACCCCAGGTAGTTTGTGACGTCACGTGGACATGCCCTATATCGTATTTGGTCTATGCCATAATAAAAAATAATATTTTGTCTATGGTCTATGCACGAACTGGATCAGTCTGTAGCATGTGGCGATCAAGGCCCAGTTTCATAATCAACTTAAAGTGCCTTTAAATATTAAAGTTGGCTTAATGTTGAAAAAGTGGTCCCATAATCGTACTTTAAGATAAAGTAGTGCCTAAAGTTTCCTTTAACTTAAAGTGCGAATTTCTAAACTTTACAGAAGATAAAGTGGCTTTAAAGCAGACATAACCTAGTTTTCTACATATTTTTTGACGTGGCTGAATAGTTCACGAAAAAATGATGAACATGCTTGATAGTTCTTCCAGCTCTAGTTCATCACTCGATGACGAAGAGATTTATTTGAGAAGAATAAAATATTATTCAAAAAGAAAGTGTCACTTTGAAAGATATGATGATGCTGACTTTTTATCTGATTTTAATCGTCGTTTTACATTCTATTACATGTTTGTGTTTTTCTATGCTTTGTAGGAGAGACAATTCCTCTTCATTTGTAAAGTTTGTTGTACGTTTTTTATTTGCCTCCATTATTCAGTAAATATTCAATATAACAATATTGTCAACAACAACAAACCGCCAGAGCAATAATTTTAGGTTAGATAACTAAATTAAAAATAGTGTCTGAGGTATCGAAAAACAGATTTCAGGGCTGCCAACTTAGCTAAATGCTACTTTTATTAAAAGAAGGTGCTACTTTCATTATGAAACGCAATTATTTTAAAGTCGTCTTAAAGGATACTTCAAGATAAAGTCTACTTTTACTAAAGGCACTTTAACTATCGAATTATGAAACCGGCCCTAAGGATAATCACCGACGCCGGGAGCACTCTACCCCTAACCGGAAATTTTGGCGAATCCACTAGTGTTCCAGCCAGTGGTAGCGTTCTTTAACCAGCCCAACATCCATGGACTCGGGATCTCGGTTTTACGTCTCCTCCGAAAGACAGCATATCTACATTATACCATAGATGAAAAAATACATATAGATGGGAAACTGACCTGTGGCGCCCTCTATTTGTACGGGTGGCGCCACCTTGAGAATCCCGTCAGTACCTCTAACACAAATCAGATGGTTGTGAACTTCGCTAACAGCCGAAAAAGAAGATTCCTGTAATTTTACAGTTTTTGGCGGCATATTCAAAATTACTGTAATTTCATTTTTATAGCAAAATGACATTTATGGTCCAATGTTTAATATTTCAAAGTTACTCAACATTAGATTGATATTACAATAATAACAATCAAATAGTCAAGTTGAATTAAATGAAATGTCAAAAGATGGACCATAGAATGCATGAAGTGAGAAAAATAAAGCAATAATTATTTAGTGTATATATTTTTTTGAATAATAAAAGTATACCTACAATAAATGAAACGTTTTTTCACATTGAGTTAACTGTATAAACCCTCACTTCGTGGTATCTACTCATCATATGGTTTTAAATGAAACTAACTGTTTATAAATGAATCCACAATATATTTGAAAAAATGTGTAAATTGCAAGTAAATTATTGACAATTGTTTCGATAAATATATCATCGTCAGAATGACAGAAGTTACTTTTGACATGATGTATACTTGATATATATTTGGCTAGTCCAAATAGTGCCTATCTAGTGATTGACTTAATATATATGAATAGAAAAAAGAAGATTTTACAAATAGTAGCTTTGATATTATTAGCCCTATGGGGAAAATAAATATTAGAAATTCAACAACAATGCTGGGAAGTTCAAATCTGTATGGAAGAATAACTACTTCTGTCACTTTAGATTTAATGAAACAGGTTTTTATAAAGATAAAGCTTACCGGGTGCACCGTACATTACAGTCTTTCACAATACACATTCTCGACATTGTCTATTAAAGTAAAAGTCCCACTATAAACAATAAAAAACCAACTCAACACACACAAATAAGCAAAATAGTTTTCAAAAACAAAAACTGGACAAACTCACGATACACGTTCGTCAAACGTTGGTCTGCAGCTATCACCATAGATAAGTTGTCAGGCAGTTGTAAGTTTGTTAGGTTAGGATGTCAGCGCTAATATATGCGGAAGAATCTGCAGTTTTCATTGAATTAGAAATTCTAGTACTGACGGGACTCTCTATGTGGCAGCACTCTCGTGCCTTCAGAGATCCCCTACCCTGCATTATACCTCGTGCTCATTGGTATAATGCCTGCGAGCTGTGATATGCTAGTCCGCTGCAGGCTGTACGGACCCTATACGATGGTTTTCCCTGGCTTGGCCACCCATCCAAGTACTAACCATGTCCGACCTTGCTAGACTGTAATTATCGCATCAAACGCGTTTAACAGTGTTGGGTCGTCGCCCGTTGTTTGGGAAATATTTAACAAAGTAGATAGATAGAATGCTGTGTGCTGTGCAACATATTAAATTATCACTGTTTTCAGTATCTTCTGTAAGTTCCTTGTGGCATTATTTATTATTTTTGGAACTTTAGTTCTTTACGTCAGGTTATGTTTGAGCGACCAGGGGTCGCGACGCAAAAGATCTGACAGTTACGTTACGTTACGCTACGTTATGTTACGTTGCTTCGTTATGTGCCTTGCTTGCGTGCTTGTGCTCTCTCCTTAGTCTCTCTCTCGTTTACGAAGCAGCGATTCATATGCTCCTGCCGGGATTCGAACCCGGGCCGCCCGCTGGAAGGCAAGCATTCTACCACTGAACCACCGATGCTATATTAAAATTCTATGCAAAACTGGTATTCGCAGTGCTGGTGATCTACTTGAATTTGTTCTATTATTTCCATAATTTTTTTGCAGGATTGATCTTTTTTGTTCATTTCGAAGAAATTTAAATTATTTTATTCGGAATTTATTTCAATACGATCGCGCAAAAAATGGTATAAGCATCTCGAACGTTAAGGGTAATAACAACGTTTGTATGTAGATTCCTCTCGTGAAATTGGACAAAATGATATGAGGATTAAGGGGTATAGCACATTTACTTTTCGAAATACAGGGTGTTGAAATTTTGAAAACTTGAATGTTTTAATTCGATAACTTTAAAATGGATGGATAAATTGATTTGACATTTGGCAGGTTGTTTTTGAATGTAAAACGGCATATTTTAAAAGAATTAGTAGTTTGTGCAACTAGTGTGGATATGATGGCCATATCGCACGAGGACGAAGTTTGAGCACGTCGCCGTAGGCGGAGTGCTCAATCGTTCAAGTGCGATATGGACAAACCACACGAGTCGAGCAGCGCATTTTTTCTACGACCCACTTAAGAAAAAATCTAGAAGATAAAAATTTCTATAAACTGTAATATAACTTCAAATTAAAAATATAACAATTCAATTTTATGTTTCCACTAATTTTGTTGTGGTAAACGTACAGTTCTTGAATGTCCAATTTGCACAGTATATGAACGAACCAGTATGTTATCTCGTGACGTCACACTGCCGAGCTCCCTGTGACCTACAACGTCGTTCGGATGACTATATCATCCGGCGGCCAGTGCTGTGCTGCGATCCAACCAAAGTGCAGGTGGTGAATTTGCGAATAAAATTATTTATTACAGCTTATATTTTTACGGCTCTTCGGTATTATTTCAATATTTTATAAGCATTTTTTTGCAATGGATACCATTAAAAAGAAGAAATCGGGTAGTGTGTGTAGTTCGTGGATGTAACAATAAATATTATATTTGTGATGAAAAATTTTACCGTTTTCCAAAGGATTCAGAAATGTGAGAAACTGTTTGTATTTTCATACGAAATGTATAATACTTTATTATTTGATCTTCATATTACATTTATGAGCCTTAGTTCCATGCATTGATTTAATTTGTTGTTTTTGTTTCAGAGCTAAAGGTTGGCTCGAAGCATGCGATAGGCCTGACTTGATACCAAAAATAGAAACTCTATACAATAGTAGTCATCGTTTATGTGGTGCTCATTTTGAACCAGACATGATTATGCAACATCATCAAAAAATACTTCTTTTAAAAAAGGCTATTCCAATTCCAATTCCATACATGCAGCGTATGTGAGACGTATTCACAAGCGTATCAGAATTTAGACGATTCGTCTTTATACAGTTACCTTAGAGCTTATGAAAATACGAATAAGTATACTTTTGGAAACTTGAATATGCCGCATGAAAATTTGTACAATACATCTCATTATTAGAAACATTATTCCAAATGAATTTTGAGAAAGTTGCTACGAATATAATATTGTTGAATCACTTATAAATATTAGTCAAACAACAGAGTTTGTACATCCTTGTGTTGATTTTAATAAAATATTTAATAAAACTTTTCTTCACGGTACGACTATATTACACATTAAAATTTGTCAATAAAAATTTCAAAAATCATAATCAAATGAAAATTGTAATATGGAAAAACCAATAAATATTTTGTATAAGACTATTGTTTTATTAACTCATCAGTGTACTGTTCTACAATATTTAAGAAAAAACAAGTCATTTTAAAACTTATGCACCTACGACTATGGTAAAATGAATCGTAAAACGATCCGTTCAAGGTTATCAAAAGCTCTGGCAATTTATGAATGAAATTTATGAGAGATACACTACTGGTTGGTTTATATACTGTGCAATTTGTATAATGCTACGGTTTTCTTTTTTACATATACGATGCTGTTATAAGTAGATGTTGCCAGTCGGACTCCCTCATGAAGGGTACCGTACCATTATCTATAATAATGAATATTCTGCTAAATATTTCAAACGTCTACCTGTTGTCGTTATTAATTTCAAGCAGAATAATTATTGAAAAATAAAATTAACAATAAAAAAAAACTTTTTCACGGGGAATCGAACCCGGATCTACCGCGTGAGAGTCTGGTTTGATTACTACTCGGTCACCGAGGCATATGCAAATTGTTTATCTATATCGTCAAATGTATTACATAATTTGTGTTTAAAAGGAACTAAAGTTCCTACCGTGTGTCCCGCGACACGTTCTACCTTTTTTTCTTTTATTTTTTGGGAATGAAACCACAATAATGTTTTTTTATTTTTTCATTTCGACACTAGTACACCATCCAACAAGAGACGAAAGATTTGTCGCTCCCTTTGAAGTCGGACTATGGTCGGACTCTCACGATATTGAGCGAAAATACGTGGAGGCATTGGAAAATAAACTGAAACTACATACATTGAGAAAGGTAACACGCGTATTGATTCGAAGTAAAACCATAGCTACACTAAGAAAAATAGTAGTGTTGATGAACATCCCTCCCAATTAGGACTATAGAATATTTTTTTCAACTGCTAACATGAGAACACCTTATTATCAAAAATAAAAAAATCGTTTAAAATAATAGTAGGAATTTGAATTCCGTCAGCCTCAATTATGTTTAGCCACTATAAAACTATTTAACTCAATAAAATAATACACGGTGAACTGAGGGGAATAAACGGAAGTGACGACATGACATTGACAGATAAGCTAATTAATTCACGCATGTGCACACAAATTTGTGATCACCAAAACTACTTTCTTTCGCCTCTTGTTAGATGGTGTACTCTGTGCTTTTACCAGTTACACTAACGTCAAATAAACCTGTTCTCGAACTAAAACCAGGAAAATAAAAATATCTCCTTCTCAGTTATGAGAGTCTCAGCATGGGCCATGCAAGGTGCCGTATTTTCGAGATCAATCGATTTAATTCGAATGAAATAATCGTACAAGATTCGAAGATCGTTCTTCGAATACGTTTCCGTATGCGATAATTATTTATCATAGGTTTGTTCCAACCATAGATAACATAACACTGAGCGAAATGATGCGTACTTGAACGTCACGATCATGCGCATAACAAAATTTCCGTTCCAACAAGTTCCGACAATTCCACGGACTGATAAAAATGCGTTCCAACAAAAACTGGACACGTTCATGAACGTGTCGGCGAACGATCATTTTCATCAGAGATCTGGATGTTGAACCGTTCGTCCAAACTGTCAGTTGATGTTTTAGGGCGAGTTGTATCAAACAGTATCAAACACCTAAACTTGGTTTAATGATGACTGATGTGTAGACTGATGTAATTGTTGATAATAAATACAACAATCAGCCCTAAAGGTTAGGTAATGGTAAATAAACATAAATCATACATAAATAAAACATGAACTTATAGGGTTGTAATAAAGTTCCTGAAAGTTGTAACAGTTTAAAAATGAATAGTAGAATCATTCCAACAATGCATAGGGTATGATGTTCATGGATTAATCCACGTACAGGTTCTCGAACGTTCAATTCGTACATAAATAGGTTCACGAACGTTCACGTACTAATCAGAAGGTGGTTGTTGGAACAAACCTTATATCTATGGTTGGTAGGGCTCAGATTAATCTGCGATCACGTAACCAAAAATCCGTCGCCTCTGTGATGCAAGTACCGAACATAGCTACTAAAATGTCCATTGTCAACCACAGTCACAACAAGATAAAGAGGTCACTCAATTCAAAAATTGTTTAATGCCAAGGTCCATAAACTACATAGACTACCGAGACTACCTATAAACTATTGAAGGTTATCTGACGTTGCCATATTGCACGTCATCGTCATCCTTTTCACTGAAGTGACAGAGTAGCCCAGCGAAATAAAGACAAAAAATGTGTTCTCTCAGGGAGCGCTGCTCCCTGTCCCGAGAATCCGCCCCTTTGATGAAACACGGTTCGATACTCATGATACAGTACGCAAAGTTTACATCGCTATTATCAAAAACTGCCAGACGAAAGCACCTTTGTCCACGACCACCTAATAATAAGTCAATATTTTACCTCCTAACTAAAGGTATATGGTACCCATATATCAACTGTCGTGAATTATGGTTCATAATACACTGTAGTGTATTATGGTTCATAATTCACGACTAGAGATGGGGGAACAATATGGAATAAACTATTAAATCTGTGTATTTTGTTCAGGAAATTTGTTTCTGACATATATCGTATCTATAAAATATTGTAATTTTTAGTATTGATACTTCTCATAACGATATTTTCTAATATTAAGTATTTTAAAACAATATATTTATAACGGTACGTTGTATTGATACTTTCTACAGTATCGCCCATCTCTATATATGTCAAATTATTTGAAGTAGCTGCCACAACATTTTGAGGTTAGTAATATGCCAAATCGCTACTGACTTTTATTTATTAATAAATAAATTAAGTGTCGTGGACAAAGTATAGTATTCTTCTCGCAATTTATGGCCATAATTCATTGACCATAACCCATTCACCCATCGTGAATTATGGCTATCATAAATTGCTCGTTTAATAATATACTATTAAATGAAGGAGAACGCATAACAATAATTCACGCTGGTTCATAGCACATATGGGTTCCAAACTGTTTGCTGTTATTTGCGAGGGATATAAAAGAATCTAGCTTGGACTATCCAATGGCGCAACTAAGTTACCTCCTAACAAAAATGAAAACTGTTAATTTTGGTAAAAGCGGCCAGTTGAGGCCAGTTAATGAGAGATGAAACACAAAAGCCACAAAGTCCAATTGAAGCTTTGGAAAGATGCATTAAAATGTGTTTTCCACAATTTATAAATTTTCAATCATAATGGCAACTTCACCAGTGACCACATGTTCTTGTGAAAGGTCATTATCTCCCCTAAAATTTCTAGTAAATTATTTGCGAAGAAATTTTACTGGGGACAATAGATTAAACGGCCATGCTTCGATATACGTACATCCAGATGTTCCGATTCTGGAAGACGAAGCTATTGATGTCTTATCACTCCAATCTCAACGTAATGTTACTATAATTTATGTAAATTTGTATGTTAATCATTGATATTCAATTTACATGATTAATAATTAATGGTAAACTTATTTTTAATTGTTCTTATTATTTGGTGCCACATATATGCTCAATGGGGTTATGAATACACAATGGCACGGAGGAAGTCGTAACACAGTATTTTGCTGAGTTGTCACAGACATATTGCTTCTCAATAGTAAATGTATTTAGTACTTCCAGTAGTTGTTCTTCCTTGTGTTAATTAAATTCAAAATAAATATAATTTCCTATAACAAATACTACGAATAATAATTTTGAAACCAGTTTTCAAAAAGTTATGCACTTTATGGTGAATGCTGAACACTACTATTTGTCTATACAAAGTTATAATATAGGTACAGTCCCTATACGATTAATTTAAATGAGGACTCTGACAGTGAAACAGACTTATACTTAGAATAACAACACGGAATAATATAATTGTGGGAATATGAGGTGGATGCCAAAATAAATAGTTCAACTTTAAAAACACTTCATTTGATATAAGTGCACAGCACTGAGCTAATAACTAAACTCAACGAAACTTCCTAACTATACTTTGGCAAGTTTATATGAAGCCGTGAAAGGAATGCAGTCGAAAACATTCGATATTGCCACGTTTTACTATGGAAAAAGTAAAGTGCTAAATATGTAGTGATAATAATAAGAAAATGGACTTTTTATTATTAACAATATCAACAATATGATTAAACGTTAATTCTTTAATGTGCTTGTTTCCTTGGATTTTTTATATTAACATAATTTTTTCAATTTATGAATATTAAAATATGATCACTTTTCCAAATTTGTTACGGGATTCAGAAGACAGAGTGAAGTATGCCGTCTACATTTATAAAAGTTGAAACTAAAGGTGGATTCATGCAAGAAAAAATTAAAACTAAGATTAATTTAAAACTAAAACTAAGAAAATAAAATGTTATTTTTTAATTTAAATCTTAAGGGCCCGTTATTGAATGAAAATATGACCGTAAAAACATGGCTTACGTTTTTCATTCAGTTAATTTTTATTAATAATTTTAGATGAGACATAAGGTGTTATATCGATTGCCAAACTGTTAAGGTAGTGTGCATCATAATTTATATGGGTTTCTTGTTAGTAATAAATTCAACAGACGTTGTCAAATATCCCCAATTTTGGGCAATGAAGATTGAAATGATATAAAGGTGACACATCCTTCATAACAGTATTTTATAGACAAATGTGTGAGAATGCAGCGAAAATATTGTTATTTTATCAAGAACTGAATGAAATAAAAGCGGCATAATTAGCGCCGTAATTCAAATATGGTAGCCAAAAACTCTGTCTTATTTGGTTGAACAGATTTGGCATCAGAGGGAGCTGACTGAATCAGTATCATTCGAGTGATAGGTATATATCGAGAGGATAGTTTCCGATATGAGACTCTAATTTTCCAATCCAGTGTTGCCAGAACGGGTACAATTGTATCAGATTTCGTACTCTCGATAATCTAAATGTACACTGGTACAACGTATGTAATGCAATAATATTGGCTTGTAAACTTTTAATAGCGAAAGTATTAGTTATACACGAACGACTTCAAAGCGTTTTTCATATAGACAATCAAAGATCTCGCATTATATCTTCACTTTATAATAATAAATCACATTAAGCTAAGTTAGACGTTTAAAAGTGATTTCATTTATTTATATTGATTTATTCAATTGAATGTTGTTTGTTTTTGTAGGTTTGAGTAAAATTAAAGGATTTGTCATGGTTTTTTAATATTTTCGGTATTTAGGCTAAGATCTGGTAAATAATTTAGGCAGTAGCTGGCAACAGTGTTCTTGTTTTCGTTCCAGTTTAGGATAGGATAGAGTTACCTGTGGTTTTAAAAACGTAAAACAAACATGATGTACACACGGAGGTAAAAAAAGCGTCATACAAAATTTATATACAGTGTGGAAACCACTTATGGAATAAAATTCTTTATGTCATTATTTTAGAAAATTATAAAATATGCCGAGACTCGTCAACTTTTGAATTGAGTTGTGCGTTATGTAAACATAAATGTAAATGTACAGGGTGACTCACGCAAGTATGCCATAGTCGGTGTTTTCTTTTTAATGAACCGATTCCAAAAAACTAAATAATGTATGGTCAATTATGGATTTTACAGTGTGAAATTTCAAAATTAATAATTAATTACACTTGAAATATTGGTACTTTTTAAAATTAGCTAAATAAGGATTTATCAAAAATCTAAACTAACTAATTATTAGACGTATTTGTATATTAAACAAAACCTGCTACGCCCATGAATTTTATCATAAATACCTAAAAATTGCCTAAAAACGCCAATAATTAGACAAAATCGGTAAATAATGTGGATTGTTTTAAATCGGTAAATAATGTGGATTGTTTTCTATTCTGTCAGTTGTTGATGTGTTGACAGTTTATACTGGAAAAGTGAAATCTTCCCCAATAAATGGTTTGGACGAAGAGGTACTATTGAGTGGCCAGCTAGATCGCCAGACCTTACGCCGTTAGATTTTTTTCCTGTGGGGTTATCTCAAGAACAAAGTATATGCAACACAACCAACTAGCATTGTAGACCTCAAAGACAGGATAACTACAGAAATACGGAATATTTCACCTCAAACTTTAAACGAAGTTAAGGAGTTCTATAGGAGACTGTGCTATTGCCAACAACTAGGTGGAGAACATTTTGAGCATTTATTTTAACGTATTAAAATCAAATACATCAGGTATTTTATGTATGTGTTTGATAACTGTAAAAATAAAAATTTCACCCTGAATAATTCATAATTGACCATACATTATTAAGTTTGTTGGAAGCGGTTCATTAAAAGGATTTCAAAAATATGCAAATATACAGGGTGTTTCATTAAAAAAACAACACCGACTATGGCATACTTACGTGAATCACCCTGTACACTTACATTTATGTTTACATAACGCACAACTCAATTCAAAAGTTGACGTGTCTCGGCATTTTTTATAATTTTCTAAAATAATGACATAAAGAATTTTATTCCATAAGTGGTTTCCACACTGTATAAAAAATAATCGAAATAAGACGGAAAAATAATAGAGATATAAATTTTATAATAAATAGGGTCACAACGTATCAACAACAAATCAGATAATAATTCACCTTCGTTGCCTCGTTACCTCTGGTTAACAGATAAGAAATGTAAATTAAATCGAAAACTATAACATCTCAATAAATATATCACTCGGTATGGCATGGGAAGTGGGGATCAGTGGGGAGCGACACGTGATTATTTGTCCGGTACACGGTTGATCAAGTATTTATTCAAGATTATAATGGCAATCAACCATTGACCACTTATTTGGTCAACTAAATTACCAGTTCCGAGAATATATGATCCAAATTTTGGATAAAACCATATCCTCTCCCCATCTTGTGGTTTTCAGTGGAAGCTGAGGTTCATTATTTTACCGTAGTGGCTAATAACGGAGCCTTAATGTCTTAGTTTCTTGCATGAGCATGTACGTGTAATGTAGATGTTGCATGAATCCACCTTAAGTTACCTAACAATAATGGTAAAAACGTGTGAAAAGTTGTCAAGCTAGACCAAAATGATAAAAAATATACACCGCTATCTCTGTATTTTTTCTGCTCAACAGTAAGTACGTGAAATAATTTACGTTAAACTATGGCGTGCCGTTTTGGTATTTAATAACATCGTTTTAAAAACGAAAACAAAAATATCTCTTTTTCCAAAAATGTTTCTTTCGTAATTATTCTGTTAATGAATTAAAATTATGAATTTCATAGTTATTTTAATATACATATTGTCATTATGAAAAACATAATAGAATCTGTCGATTTAAAATTATGAGAATCATAATGGTCGAAACTCAATAATTAAATTTATAAGAATCGTAATGGAAACTCAATAATTAAAATTAAGAAATACTTAATAAAAATTCGAATTCGAATTTCTACTATTTATTGAGATTTTGCCCATTTGTATTCCAATGCAAAATTGTGGGTAATAATCAATTCATAATGTAAATTGAATTTCTATTATGTCTCTCATAATTCTTTGCGCGATCGATCTTTTTTGCTTATTTACAGCAACGGTTGTCAGGACGGTGGGTTGTGTTTACTGGTTTCTAAGTCTAACACGTCGGTAAGTGATTTACTCAAATACCGTTCAGACAGTAAATTACTTACCGACGTCTTAGCCCTACATATACATTTAAGTGGTCCTAAATAATACATTCATTACACAAAAGGAACAAAAAAAATTAGATCTATATTTTTTTAGTGAACAGAACTGAACAGAGCAATATGAAAAGTAATAAATAGCATGAAAACCATTTCACCAAAATGCAAATTATATTTTAAACTGATCGAGAAGTATAAATGTCACTTTTGACATTTCGTTCATTTCGAAGAAATTCAAATTATTTTATTCGAAATTTACTTCAATAGGTACGATCGCACAAAAAATGGTATAAGCATCTCGAACGTTAAGGGTAATACCGGTCTGCAGCAAAATTGGAGGCTTCACTAGGCTCAGCCTCCAAACATTGTTGTCGACCAGTAAATAGCCCTTACCATTCTTAATACTTAACATACCTACTATTAATTCTTGCATTTCTATTATGTTTTTTATAATTTTAAATCGGCAGTTTCTATTATGTTTTTCATAATGGAAATACGTGTATTATTATTATTAGAACCATAATTGGAATTCAAGTATTAAAATTATGAGAAGCATAATGGAAATTCAAGAATTAAAATTATGAAATACATTATGTTAGTTTTTATGGCTTAGTGAGACAGTATTTGCTTTTTATACAAAGTATTTGTAACTTTGAATAGCACAAAAAGTAGAGTAAAAACGTTTTTCGATTACATTCTTGGCAGATCCCATTGAACATACAGCGTGTCCACGGATGAAGTATCCTATAGGTGAAAAATTTTTAAATATTAATTTAGTGAAAAATGTTATTCTTGATAAAAAGTTTTGCTTGTTCTGAACCCCATAAAATGAAATGAATTTCAAGTTTTTCCAAACCTGTCCCATTTTATTGCCAGTTTTATGAAAACCTGGAGTCTGACTTTTTGACATTTTTCTACATATCTCGGAAACCTCAAGTTTTGCAAGATTCTAGTCTACGCCATTCGATTCAGAATTGACTTCTTCATAAAAGGAGGAATTTTTCACATCGTAAAACCTCAGATATCGATTTTAGGATTCCACACGGAAACTTACACTAATTCGCGAAGACTCATAATTTTCAATATTCCTTTTTTTATAGAAAATTCAATTTTGAATCGAATGACGTAAACTAGAACCTTGCAAACCTCAAGGATCCCGAGATATTAGCCAATATGTGAAGAAACGTCAAAAAGTCAGACTCGAGATTCTCATAAAACTGACCATAAAATGAGACGGGTTTTGAAAAACTTGAATTTCAAGAGTTAAAGTTATTGAAAAAACAATAGAAATTCAATTTCCATTATGTATTGAGGTTGCCTAT
>CAJUYH010006579.1:0-19784 GCA_910591685.1 Galerucella tenella | reverse complement strand
TCAGTGTTGACGATCCTGCTCTTGCAAGTTCGTCAGCTTTTTCATTGACAGCGATTCCTTTGTGACCTGGGACCCATTCCAGTGTTACACTGTTCCGAGTCGCCAGTCTTCTAAGTTCTTTGCCGCATTCCCATACCAGCCGAGATGGGCCCTGTATATTAATTTGGGAGCACCTATTTTAAAAAGTGATAGATGATTGAACATTGAAGCTTTTATTAAAACAGAAAATCAATCTCACAAAAGTAAATTTAACCTCTTCAGCTAAATTATTCACAATTGTTGAGGAATCTATTTCTATTGCCACATCCCGATGAATACTCATATTGCGGCAGTATGCTAATAAAAAATTATTGTACCTTTATTGTTTTTTCTATTGGGAGGGTTTGAACCCCCAAAACCCCCCCTTATATACGTCCCTGGTCAGACTTATATAACATTATATAACAGTGCATTTGAGCTCGTTGCAAATAAAAACTGTTTTAACTAAAATTGTATTGGTATTTCGCGAATCCGGTAAAATAATAAGTCCGACCCTGTACATTATTTTTGCTTCCAAATATTTCAGTGACACAGCTTATATTGAAACTTCGCGTTCCTTGACACATCTTTGTTTTGAATTTGACCAAATCTTTTTATGGCTGTTTGACAGCTCCAAGTTTTCGCTAAAATCTGCTTAGTGTATCTACTTTGTTTTTTACATCTTTTTGATTTGAAAATCACTTAACTGTTGACGTAGGACTTCGGAAATACAGGATATTATCCAATGAAGCTTCTACTTCGCGTTACCGGGATGACCTGCAGTAAGGATATGCGCCGGAAAATCAATATTCAAAGAAATATTGAAAAACTGGTTCACTCGACATTCTGGTACACATCGAATTGTATTCATTACCATACTTTCTCTTATGGAATGTAAGACAGGACAGACAAGGACGTTCTAGAGATGAAATCGGTATTTTAATCAGGACTATTTTCCGAGTAATTAACAAAAATAGCTGAAGACATGGATTCTGAAATATTGGGAATATAAAAAAAAACATCTCCGGTCAAGGGTACGAAAATTAGAACAACAGTCAGTTTTATCGTGCACCCCTTTTAGCATTTACAAAAAAAGCATTGATGAGCTTTTCTGGTGCAGTTTACAACTTCAAAAACCGAAATAAACACAACAATCACGTTGAAGGTGAAAAGGAAAATAAAGTTCATTTGAGCTGAATAATTGTCTTAACGAGAAAATGAGTAAGAAGAGAAAACGGAATGGAGCGTGATTTAGCGGAAAATTAAGACACTCCAATCGGTTTCTCTTTATCATTTAATGACGTGTGTATACAGTTGAATGATCTCTCATAAGCATTATCAATGGTCTAGTAACCTGTGTGGCCAAAATATTGATCGCTCTTCGACTGGGCGTGTCCTAATGTTCGCGATTTGTTCCAAATATCATATGTTAACTGAATGACAGCATTACTCAATGCAAGTGTATATACCGTTTTGTTTATTGTTTTTTTCACCCTTCTGAGGTTGGCCAGTGTTCGACCTCCTACTGCGCTACCACCTCACTGAATCCTGTACAGACAACTTATCAAAAAAGGATATGACGTAAAGACAACACCGGTAAATTTACAAAATTAGAGCGGGGATTACAAAACTAAATACTTGAGAACAGAAGTACCTAATAAACAAATTTAACTTTATATTTAAAGGACTATTAAGGAAGTTTTAGATTTGTTATTGTTTTGTATCTTACCGGGACAGTAGAGTGGTGGATCCATAACAAGTTTTAGAATGTTTTTTCATGTGAATAAGGATTTCAAACGGTCCCTCCATTTTTTCACTAACATTACAACTTTTCGTAAGCCACACCGATTACCGAGCGTTCTAATTCTAACGACTAAAACATTTTATTTGCCGTTTTTGTTTCGTTTGCCTCACCCCTTTGGTTGACATTACGGGCTAACAAAACTGTAAGCTGATGCCTGATTTCGACACGGTGCGACGTCTCACTGTCTACAGCGATACGCCATCCAGTGGAGGGATCAGGAAATGTTCCTTACAGGATTCAGGACTCACTTTTAGGGCAATGAATACCCTACTCTTCTTTCACCTAAATTCATTCATCCGAATCAAAGACGAAACTTTTCGATTGTTCATTTTTAAAAAAATTTTTAATTTCTCTTCATTGTTTTTTTGGTCCACCGTGTACTTACCGGATGTAACTATTTAAAATGAAGATTAAGACCTAGGAAGAAAACTTTTTTAATGGGCTTCAGCCGGGAAGGCTTTGAATTTCAGTTTTGTGCGACGCGCCCAAATCTCTAGAGCCAGCCCTGATCTATATTTTTTTTATTATTGCAGGTACACAAGTTGGATATTTTTCAATTCATGAACCGTATCTGCGAAATAAATGTAAATTGGAGTTTGACGCTATTAAAGGATTATTTGCATTGATTTTCACTGTGTCCGTGTTGGGGAAATTCGCAAATACTATAACAGCCAACGATGGATGGATACAAAAATGTATGCCACCGTGTCAACGATAGTAACGTTTGAAGAGTAGAAACCTAAATTTAGAACCGCTAAATGAATAGGTAGGTGTTATATTTTGGTAATTGATTTTTCGAAGTAACTCTTTAGTAACTCCAAAAAGCAAAGCTTCTGTTTAGATAATTAATAGCTGTTTTCAATTTACCTGGAAAGTTGATTACCATACAAATAAATAAAATAGTTTACACGTTGGAAAGTATATGTTATCATGAAAAAAACATGAAAAGTTAAAAATACATAAAATAAAACGAATAAAAGCAGCTCAAAGTTATTGTTTCAATTTTAAATAAACATTTAGTATAGTAAAAGAAAAAAGTCCATGAAAACATGTTTTTCAACCACTTTCCGCGGGGTTGAAACATGTCTGTTTTGCTTATAGAACAAAGTAATTTTAAATTATATAAAAAATTGAATACCTTCACTGAAAATTTTGATTTAATGGACTAGTATGATTCATCGTTGTATAAAATATCCCTATTTGATGACAAACCACATTGATTAAAAGCAAATTATAAAACAAAATGTATCTGCAGAAAATTTTATTTTGAATTAATACAATTAATAGTTAGTAGTAAACACAATAACATATAAATTAATTGTTAGTCACTTTTGGCAAACAACACAAACTGAAATTCTTACCACGTTTTTAGAAAATAAGACATGTTTAGCTTTTTGCACCAACACCAAAATAAAAAACAAAATCTAACCGCCAAAAAAATAGAAACAAAGTAATTATTTAAAATAAAAAAGGTTGATCATTCAATTTTTAAGAAAATTTTGTAACTCGAACAATTCGGGAAAGAAAATTGACCCGGTAACAGCATAAGCACATCCTAAATATAAATCTCAATCACCGTGAATCCAACAAAGTTATGTTGAGTGGGGAGATGTAGTAAATTTAAATTCAATCAAATATCAAAATGTAGACAACACCTTTTGCTATGTGCCGTAGTTTCAGTTGCCTATACTGTAAGGAGACCCTAAACAGCCTCCTTAGAAACACACATATTTATTTATAATATATTTATTTTGCAAAAACTAATCTATTGCCAAGCAGTCTAGGATAAAAAAATCTTTCTCCGCAGATATTCTACATATTTTTGTTTTTTCCAACGTATATGTTACGTACCAAGCCCGATATTGTACAGAGCCGGCTCTGTACAAGCAATTTTGTACCAAGTCCAGAAGGGGGAGAAGCAAATTTTGACTTGGTACAAAATCGCTTGGATAGAGCCCGGCTCCGTGCAAAATCGGGCTTGGAACGTAACATACAGTGTGGAAACCACTTATGGAATAAAATTCTTAATGTGATTATTTTAGAAAATTATAAAAAATGCCGAGACACGTCAACTTTTGAATTGAGTTGTGCGTTATGTAAACACAAATGTAAATGTACAGGGTGATTCACGCAAGTATGCCATATAGTCGGTGTTGTTGTTTTTTAATGAAACACCCTGTATATTTGCATATTTTCGAAATCCTCTTAATGAACCGATTCCAACAAACTAAGTTGTTGGCAATGGCAGTCTCCTATAGAACTCCTTAACTTTGTTCAAAGTTTGAGGTGAAATATTCCGTATTTCTGTAGTTATCCTGTCTCTGAGGTCTACAATGCTAGTTGGTTGTGTTGCATATACTTTGTTCTTGAGATAACCCCACAGAAAAAAATCTAACGGCGTAAGGTCTGGCGATCTAGCTGGCCACTCAATAGTACCTCTTCATTCAATCCATTTATTGGGGAAGATTTCATCTAAATAAGTTCTTACCATTAAAGCATAATAGGGTGTTGTCCCGTCTTGCTGGAACCAAACATTTTCATTCGGTAAGCTAGGATCTATTGCGTTGGGATATAAGTTTGCCAACGCAGGGATAACGTGTCTCGGCATTTTTAATAATTTTTTAAAATAATGACAAAGAATTTTATTCCATAAGTAGTTTCCACACTGTATATATTAGAAAAAAATGAATAAATATAATAAAAGCATATTTTTTATTAATAAATTTTGAGAGTACTTACCATCCTGAATCATGATATATCCTTATATCTTATATTTTGACGTGTATTCAGTAAAATACAATTTTTATAGCATCTTATACAACCTGATTCCTTAGATTTTGAATAACTTTCAAGCCAAAAATTGATATTCACTAAATTTCTGTAACGCACCTGTACATGTTCATAACAGTCACTGATAGTTTGGGACTCATGTTGGAATGAAGCTTATAAGTTTCGAAAACATTGGGACAACTTTGTCACACCGCATTTAGGTAAAAATAAGTAAATTAAGAATTCTTTTACTATTTATTAAAATAAATACTGCTAAAAGATAAATATAGGAATATTCATAAAGTGCAACAATTATATTTAAAATTTAAAGATACCTACATATCATATCGCACATTTATTAATAAGAGACGTTTAATAATTCTTAATGCTAAACTGACATTACAATAGATTGGGAGAAATGGTTGGTCATAGAAGACATAATATAATTTTAAATGGTATTTTTTATATACAGGGTGATTCACCAATCGTAAAATATCACCCGCTCATGAAAAACTATTGAAAACTCCTACAAGGTTGTTCTAAAAACAAACCTACCATTCAAATTTAATGGATTTTTAAATAAATACCCTACAATTGATCGTATTCATGTATTTGGTTGGGAATGAATGTACAAAATCATCATTCAACAGGAATCTTTAGACAGCTCTAACCCCCTTAAGAAGCATTTATGGATCGGCGATTGACTTAAAATCGGAATAAAGTGAGCTCTAGATTTTTTATTGGACTGGACACCAGTTCTCAAAAGTCTGGCAGTATTGTAGAAGTTGTATTTTGCGTAAAATATTCTCTCCAGCATTCGGTTTTCTGGCGCCGATTAAAAAAAATTTCTACATCATATTTCATCGAAATGGAAGACCAACTTTTGTGCAACGCCATCAAACTTTCAAAAGAATGCATTGCAGAATATATTAAGCATCATTTCACATTAGTTGGAAGTTACTAAAAATAAACTACATTTTATAATTGCGAGATTCTAAATTCTGTATTAAAAATTTTTGATTGATGAAGTGGAAATGATGTCTGTATTCGGCAGTGAATAGCTCCTAGATTAAATTTGCGGTTAAAAAAACTATACTAGTGTCGCTACGTTATTTACAGACCCCTGTTTAATCATGAAGTAAAACTGGAACAGTTCATTTTCTCTAGTTTTTCGTAAACGGGTAGGGCGTAGAATGTTAAATCGCTCTGTGTCGCGTGACGGTGATTTACCAAAAGTCGTGAAATAAAGTTATTTGGTGATTCGTAAGGGTGCACCCTTTTGAGAATAGAATATTTGATCTCGCCAAGGACATCACTACCTACTAGAAAAGCACCATCGGATTATTATCACATCTCACCACAAGTTACTACATCCAAAATGATAAAAAGAAAATAGTTTATGGGGTAAATGGGCGTTGATAAAATTGAGAGACTCTCAGTTCATATATGTTCCACATTGCAGGGGCTTAAGTGTTAAGAGAGATTCCATATTTTTTTGTTTTTTTTGTTGGTGAAGTATTGTCCTGTAGATAGTATTGAATCAGAAGTAGCAAATACCACTAATTCACAAAATATCTATCTCTATTTGACACCACATAATTGGCAGTATTTCAAAATACTCTATCACTAAGATTGCATCTAGATATATCATATAATAACAACCTTGATTGTGGAAAAATTAACTGACAACTTTATTTATTACAAATATTTAAATTAGTGTTAAAAGAATGATATACAGAGCTTTAAAAAACTTCACTGCAAGAGACTTTTAGTCCGCACTTGCCTCTTTTACACTCTACATATATATATAATCGTCTTTGAATCTTTTTAATGTACTTTTTGGTTCCAAGAATTTCCTAAAATTATAGAAACACACATTTGGTGGGTTTAATTTTCTTCACTGCCTTCGCTGGAGATTTCTTATTGACTTGTCGAACTAAATCGTAGAATATCTGAAACAAACAAAATATTTCTAGACAAGTGACTCCAAAAATAATTTTTTCAAGCACTCTGGGTGATTCACCAAACCAGACTTTTGTAGATCTTTCAATTCTGTATAAATCCTACTCTGGAACAACCCGATTACAAAAAATATTTTCAGAAAACATCAGTGTGCGTAAATTTTAAATGGCAAATATTTTCAAACATTGGGAAAGTACTTAGAATCAATATTAAGTGGCTTAACTATCAGACATCTGTATCTGTAGAGTAGGGAGGGTGAGTGTAGGCTCACAGCACTTAGGCCACATGTGACCCATTGTACATTCTCCCGAGGAGTTGTCCTCCTCGGTCATCGTCCATCATGTCCTTCTCAGGAAGGTGGACAGGTCACTAGGAGACATCTCCTTTATATCGGCAGGTGTAGGCCAAGACTCACCGAACACACACTCTCTTATTGACGATAACTCCGGGCACTCGCATAAGACATGCCTGACAGTTTCAACTTCCTGTTCACACATCCTGCATAGAGGTGTGTCCACTAGCCCCATAGTATGGAGGTGTTTCCTTAGTTGACAGTGACCAGTCAGAAATCCTACTGTTAAACGTAGGTTTTTCCTGGTCATCGCCAAATATTTCTTCGGCGCCAGCTTCCCAGGGTTGCCCAGGGTGATCCTGGCAAGACTGCATCCTTTGATTCCATCCCATCTCTTAAGGGATTGAGCATGGGTGTAACGTTTGGCTAGTTCCGCAATTGTCGAAGTCGTTAGGCCGTAGGTGTCACTGGGTCCTAGAATTTTTAGTCCAGCGGCTTCCCTGGCTGAAGAATCGACAATGCGATTTCCTTTACTCCTGTCGTGCCCTTTCTCAGGATAATATTGTTATCTGCCGAGGCGTCAGCTAAATCTTACTGGCACTCTAGTACTAGCCTCAATACAACACATTGTCTGTTCAAGGCTAATAGGGCTTGTCTACTACCAGTGCAGATTGTTATGTTTTTGCCAGAAATCCCTTTTCTGGTTAGTTCTTTTGTGGCAATTGAGATACCGGTTAGTTCTGCTTGAACCACGCTGGTATTGTTTCCCATTCCCCACTTAATCTTTAGGCTTAGTGCTCTCGAGTAAACTCCACATCCTGAGCCTTCTTTCATTTTTGAACCATCTGTATATATGTGTATTGCAATTGCAGAATCTGGCTCTGTGTTCTGTTTTATTTGTATTTTGTAGGGTTTGTTAAACAAAAACCTGGGTTCAATTGCATCATTGGCTGCCTGCAGCAGAGGTAGCGCAGTAAGCGCTTCCTGCCATAGGCTCAACCTCAATTGGCCCACTCCTACTTCGGGGTTTACACCAGCCGTGCGCAATCGTACCATGGCCATGAACGCAACCTCCTTGACGTACAGGTTCAGAGGGGTCAGACCAGTAATTAGTTCCATTGCTGCAGTTGGTGTTGTTCTCTTGGCTCCTGTGATGTATAAACAAGCCATTCGCTGTATTTGATAAAATTTTTAAATGGCCGTTGCTTGTAGAACCTTCAGTCCCCATGCAATTGCTCCATACGTTAACATGGGTCTTATTATTGCAGTGTAGATCCAGGTGACCACACAGGGTGACAGACCCCCATGTGCGTTCCACGGTCCTCCGACACTGCTCATAAGCCACATATGCCCTTTTGGCTCTGCTGTGTAGATGAGAGTTCCATGTTAGTTTCCTGTCGAGGGTAATACCAATGTATTTCACCTCTTCCGAAAAGTTTAGTTTGCTTTTGAAGATTTCGGGAGGTTTTAAACCCGATAAACTTCTTTTCCTGGTGAAAAGGACCATCTCAGTCTTTCTGGGATTGATCGACAGATATAGATATTTTCAGAAAACATCAGTGTGCGTAAATTTTAAATGGGAAATATTTTCAAGCATTGGGAAAGTACTTAGAATCAATATTAAGCGGCTTAACTATCAGGCAATTTTTCTTTTACATTTACAACAAGATTTTGAGTGGGGAAAGAAAATCGAAAAATGAATCATAAAAAAAATACTCCAAGGAGAAAGACAAATCCAAGGAAAATTCAACACCCTCAACAATAGATAGAAAGAACAGCAAAATTTAATTTGCCTAAAAATATAAACCTGACAGCTAAATAAGTAGTAATTTCAATATACTTACATCATAAACATTAATTTTTGCTTTGGCAGACGTTTCCATAAAAACACAGCTAAACTGGCGCGAAAGGCTGTTTCCCTGTTCTTTTCCAACAACTCTCTCATCTTCCAAATCACACTTATTACCAACTAAAACCATCGGAACATCATCTGTATCCTGAAAAACAAATAATAATCTGTCAGTTAAATTTGATTGATATAGAAAATGTTTCACTTGCATATTTTTTACTGTTATGATTGTGGTGAGTTCAAGAGTCAAAGAAATAAGTTGGAAGCCACAGAAAATACTTTTTGAATGTTTAGTTTTTCCAGTAATAAAATATCTGAACTATCTGTAACTTCATGTTTTCAATAAGTGATAAAATTTTAAAAACATATTTAATGAGTGTTTTTGTGAATATACCTATAACTAATTCCTAGGTTTCAAAGTTTTTTTCAGTGGGACAGATCAACTTAAAATGAATTGAAAATCAACATTCCAGTGAAAAAATTGTTCTCATCAATTTACACTTATTTTAAATAATATGACCTTGAGTTTAGTTGAAGTACATGGTTTATCTGCACTATGACAAAATAATATAGAATAGACTGAAATTATGTAATGCAAGTTAAAAAAAAAAGGAATTGGGATAATAGTAGCTGAATAGATTATTCTCTTGGTATACAGGGGAAAGTCAAAATTCACCATATTTAATGATTATGAAATATCAACTCATTCAAAAACCAATAATGTTGTTTGAGGGGTTAACAATGATCTGCAAGAGGACCATGAAGGCAGACAAAAAATAGGGGTCCACGAGTTTTTCACACTACAGTTGGGCATGTCATTCAAAGTAAGTAGCATTATACCAGCTGTCAAAAACATATTTAAATTTGATAAATTTGAGAAAAATTCAATATTAGATAAGCCTCTGACCTTTGCTATAGAGCAGATGCGTTTATGAAAAATTATTAATGTGAAGCATGCTTTCAAAGATATGTAAAAATGATGGTATTTATACTAATTGAATTATCAAAAAACCAATGGCTATTTGAAATTTCAATGAAAGGATTAGAAAATCAGGCATGCCCTCTCTAAATTATTTAGCTGCGCATTAATCAGCTTGGTACAGTAAATTTAGTATTTATGTACCACATGAACCTAAGTATACAATATCCGAGTTTTAGCATTTCCTAAAAAATGGTTTATCCTGTCTTCAAATTATTTTTAATTAGAAAATAATATGCCAAACTCTAATCTAAAATTTTGCAAACTATTATAAAAGGCAGCATTATCTTTAGAGAATGTGGTAATAATGTAAATGTTAGATGATATGGTTTCATTATCAACACCATTTCCTGTACAATAGTGTCCCTGTTTTTCAACTTACTGAAAATAATTTTTAAATACTTATACCTTTTATCAACAATTATTTTTTGTAGTAAAACATAAACAAGCCAAATAGCACTTTTAATCTAACATTAACGCGAATAATATCTGCCAATTAAATGATTATTCATAGCTGTTACTGATACTATTTAGATTGCTTGATGAGTCATACAATGTTAATTGTTCAATATAGATATTATTTTAAAGGCTGGTATACAATGAACAATGACTCAATATTTTTTAGTGTACAAACATTTTCAGTAGCCAAAACCCCTTTACAGCCATATATGTAAAGTTGTATGACAGAATAATAATATAAAATCCTCAGAAATCTCATCTATAGCTTGTAATCACAATTACTTATAATCAGTTTATCTAACATAATCTTAATCATTGTTACCCAATTAAATATTCCAGATAACAGATTTTTTTTAAATATACAGTGTGTACCTATATGAAATGCCTCTTAAACATTTAAAATGAGAGCCTATCCATTTTGGCAAGCAAAACAGATCATTATGAAGGTACTTACTTTTACTCGAAGAATTTGTTCTCTTAAATCTTGAAGATCATTGAAAGTGGACTGTGCAGTTATCGAATAAACCAAAACAAAACCCTGGCCATTTTTCATATATAAGTCTCTCATTGCTGTAAATTGTTCCTAAAAAAATAATATGATTCAATAAAGTTAAAATGTCTGTAGCTTTTAAGTACCTGGCCTGTTCAACAGTTATTAAATTTAAAAAGGAAAAAACTAAATAAAAGGCAACTACTAAGAAATATTTCAGAGATGAGTCATCCTTTGTTCCAAGTTGATTTTCAGATTTTAACTTATAAAAAAATATAACTTACTGTTCCAGCAGTATCCAATATTTCCAACATACATTGTTGACCATCTACTTCGACTTGTTTCCTATAACTATCTTCTATTGTTGGATCATATTTTTCTACAAATATACCTTGTACAAACTGTACTGTCAAAGCAGATTTTCCTACACCCCCTGAGCCTAATACAACAATTTTGTATTCACGCATTTTTACAATAATTCTACCTAAAAGAAAAGAGTATATTTATATGGTGTGGTAAGATTAACGAAAACTTTTTACTGATTAATACTATTCTAAAATACAAAAGCTTTAATTTTAGTGATTAACATTAACCACAATGCAACAGGAAATTATGGGCTGTTGGAATGTGAATTTTCTAATTTCGCCGCTACGGCAAATATTTCGTTCCTAAATTGACTGATTAATACATTCTTTCTAAAACAATTCACACATCACAACATACACCGGCAAATATACATATATAGATATATATCTACTGCAGGAGCTTGCAGGGGGTCAAGTGAATAATATGCCCTACATCCCAAATTCTCTACAACACATATTTGTAAAATGAGTACATACGTTAACCCGATCAAACTCTAAATCCAATCCTTCGCTTCCAGATGTAAATTGGTTTTCAATCACTTCACAAAAAAAGTTTACTTTTCTTTTACCATCGAATTCAATTTAAAAGCACTTTATTTTAAACTGTCACTGCCCAACTAACAATCCATTGCATTCGAGATTTGTTTGGCACTCACTTTAGATTTGTATGAACATGATTATGTACGTCTCTGCACATAATTTTAAAACTTACCGTGTGTTCCACACCTTTTCATAAAATTGCTCGAAAACAAATACTAAACAAATTTATTGCTGCGACCCCAAGACGTATAACATTTCATTTAGTTTAATTTGTCAGTATTCCTTCCACTATGCTCACTTGTAGCAGCGCATGCCGCACCCGACAACCGATCACAATCACAGCTCACCAATCGATCATTTGATTGCTTTAGCTAATGAGCGTTCCGCTGTGTCAAGCAGGACTTACATTTAGCTGGAAAATGTTTTGTTTAATAATGCTAAAACAATTTTTTATAAAATTATACTCGTTACAAATTATATTATTTTGTGTTATTTACACTATTTAAATTAATTTACATTACATAATTGACATATAGTGTAATACTTCTGTCATTGTTGTTTCTATAGCTGAAAACAAAGATGTATATATGTATATTTCAATTCTATATCTGAAAACTGTTTAATATTGTGCAGCTGTTTGTGTAATTCGTTAATAATTGAATTATTCGAAAATATACATTATACAAAATATGAAAATTTTCATTGGTTGGAAAATTGTTAATGCGCGCGTGACATAGGAGAGTCTCATGAGTCATGACAAGTTAGCTAAATAAAGAAATATGTTCCAACAGCGTTGCCAAGTGAACAATTTAAAGTTTTGAATATCACTGGCGCGTTCCATCTTTCTAGATACATAATTTATCAAATTGCAGCCTATATTTATGGTTAGAATAATGATGTTCTAATAAATAGATTAATTTATTGATCAACTACTTTATTTCGTAGAATTGAGTTGTTTTTAACGATAAAGAGTTAGGTTGTGGTGAGTGTTCACACCTATTCATATTTTACCAACTAAATTTAGCTTCGATCAGTTTATTTGGTAAATGATATTTCAGATCTAAGAGCTCCAGAAGAATGGCTAGTGATCCAGACCAGATACACTGTATTGAGCTTTTCTATTAAGGAGGAGTCTTTTTTGGCAAATTAATAACAATTTCGATGATACACGGCAAATAACTAGATGAAATTCTTTATTCATCACCATGAATTTGTTGGAACCAAAAATAGCCAATTATTAATTTTCATCTCAAAAATATCGGGCATTCAGTTGTGACTCATCGTAGATGATCTGGATGATGTGGCAACGATGACCATGACATATTCCTATATTTAGCTCTTGTATACTTGTACTAAGACTGATCAGTGATCACCTTAATTATATTAAACCCAGTCTAAACACCATTACCGAATTTGTATATGATTATGTTGTATATTAGAATGGTAAAACTTCTTCGAATGATTGTATTTGAGAGCGAAAGCCAATGACATTACAGAAATAGTAGCACATGACAATAAACATCCAATGAAAAATATCGTTAGTTTGGTTAGTATTTTTACTTTTGGAATTTGTTATGATTTACGCTTTATAAGGTTATTGTGATAGTTAAAAATAAATAAAATTTATAGTAATGGGTGGTTGTAGGTGTTCTTACAAAAATTGTCAAAACACAACAAAAACAACAGAAAATGTCCACTTTTTCCATTATCCAGTCAAGCACAGTGAGCGTTGTAAATTATGGATAGAATATGCAAACAAACCGCAGTTTCTTGAGTTAGAAGAAGACCAACTCAGGAATAAAGTAATATGCGAATATCATTTTGAAGATAGATGGTTCCCAAATAGTCAAAAGAAACGCCTATTACTAGGAGCAGTACCAACGTTGGATGTGGGATGTGAGAAAGAACAGCAAGAACCAGACATGTATGTATCTACAGGTATGCAAGATATCCAACTATTACCAGCTAGTACGGATGGATCACTTTTTATATTGGATACTGATTCAATTTTTGGTAGATCTAATAAAGTAGATTCTTTCATGTACAAAAATGGCATGATAATTCCTTCTTCATCTTTTTCAATGATTCGAAAGGAAGATAAACCAAAAACACTTGCACCAAGAGCATCAACTAGTAGAATTGCACCTACTAAACCACAACAGTATTTAAACAGTAGGCTGGACAGAAGTGAGTCTCCAGAGTTAAAAGTACAAATCAAAAACGAATCTGTAGAACATGATTCCCCACTGAGAATGCCATATAAAAATGTTTTGGAAGATTTTGATTCAATTAGTAATGAGAATAATCTAGGAAACTCATTTAAAAAGAGCCCATCATTACAAAAGCTCACTACTGTAAAAACTTCTAACATCAACAAACCTACTCCAGAGAAAGCAAACTTGGCTAAGAATTACTTGAGAAAAATCAAACAACACAGTAGAGATATAGCTTGCATAAAGAAGATGTTACGACAAAAATCAGTCTCAACTACCAAACCAGACATAAGTACCATATTAAACTGCCTTAAAGAACAGTTACCACCAACTTTTTTTACTGTCTTAAACTTGACTCTAAGCAGCAAATGTGACTTAACTGAAGAAGACATTGATTTCTTCACCACAATTCATAAAATGTCACCTGAAGTTTATCAGCTATTAGTTGATAAATACAAGTGGAGTTTGCCCAGTGTAGATATAGTTGAAACGGCAATGGAGTAGGTATTAGAACAAAAGTTTCATTTCTAGAGATAATTTTTGATATTCTTGTTAACATGAAAAAAGTAAAAGTGACTGCATTACTATTGAAACTAGTCATTAAGATGTAAAATATGAAACAAAAAGATTTTTAAATACTTTGTATTTAAATGCACAATAATTCTTGAAAAATTATAATTTGCTAAAGCTTTTGTCAAACTAGGATGTAATAATTTCAAAAATATAATCACTTTATGTTAAAGTGATTTAAATTCAATAATTTTATTGTAGGTAAAGAGATCACTCAAAATTTATCTAGTAAGTTTGTCGACCAACCTTAAAAGTTAAAAGGGGTATAAAATGTGAAAAATTGCACAAATAAACAAAGTATATTATTGTATCATGGAAATAGAACATAAATTGGTTATTACTTGATTCACAAAAAATATCCAAACATTCATTAGTGCTCTGATAAAACTCCATTAATTTCTTGACATATGCATTCCAATTAAATATATGTTATTTCTTACAAATGTTTGGAATTCAGTGGGATTCATTGAGAGATTTATACTAATTGTCTATCAGGCAATCTATTTATACAGGTGCAATGCTCAAAATAATTTATCAAAATTATAGGCATATCCTAGTTTAGCATAGCTTTTATCTTTTTATGTTTTCCTGATTTTTATTTCTTACTACTATCTTCAATAAAATGTTAGTACGGTTCTAAAATATGATTTTGTAATAATACATTTACTTGAAGCTCAATGTGAATGGATTAGATAAATAACTTTTTGGTAGAAATTATTTCAAAATGTTGTGTTTTAACTATACGTTCATTTCGATCAAGCTCCATTTTCATTTGCCTTTATTGTAATTCATTATTTTTGAACAGTATTGTGTTCAAAACTTTCTTATTTTTGTTGTACATGAACTCAACTCTCATCCTATATGATATTCATTTTAATTTTCACTGAACACTGTTATCTTCTTCAGAGATGAAGGTAAATGTGATGTTTGTGGTAAAATATATCATTCTTCCAAATCCATTATTTTATCCTTGTGAATATTTAATATATCTATTGAGTCTTTTATGCCTTGAATATAGTGGAACTTTGTTAATATTTCTTTTATGAATTACACTTTTAAATTCACTTACTTACAACTTACAACACGTTTTATCATTATGGTTGAGAACATTGGTTATATTGAAAAACTTTTTGTAATATACAATTTTGAATTTACTTTCATTAGATTTGAAGGCAATTACTTTTCCTGCATATCATTATATACACTATATTTTAAAATTAATCCTTTTTTTAACATGCATAGGATGATAGAACTAATCTTCAATTTTTATATAAAAACATAATGTATGGTTAAAAAACCGCACTTTATATTACTTAGGTACTTTATAATTTTGAATCTTATTGTAATTTTCTGTTGAAATAAAGGAATGCAGACAACTGCTCTTTTATTACCACCAGGCAATCTTGCGGATTGCTTCTAGATATGCATAAATTTTAAAAAACGAGATTTTGTCCCAAATGCTAGTAGGAAAGCCACCAACTAAATTTTTACCTATCCATTTTTAATTATTGCAGGATCGATTTCTACTTAAAATAATAGTAATTGCTGATTTGAAAAGTAGTAAAAATTATAAATGTATATATAGAGACAAGCCACGATCGATTACTCTATTTTTAATGACTTTACTTTAGCCTCCAGCTTCTAAATATGGGGAAAATTATAGGTAATAAACAATCCTTTGTAGACAGATTTAGACTAGGTAAGCATATCTTTTAAATCGTAGTAGAAGTTACGAGGGTTGTATTGAAACTTTAAGAATATCAAAGGGGCAATGAAAAGAAAACAACATGTTATATGGTCATTTACAGGTTTTTAGGCTGCAGAATATTCCGGTATTTTTCTTTTCAGTAGCGAATTTTACTACAGCATCTTTCTTTGAGACACTCTGTATATAGTAAGACATTCGCACTTTACGAATCAGGAATCTCCCAAATATTTAAATTTATAGATTCAGGTGTAGGTGAATCATAATGTAAAAGAATTATTATTCAATTTTTGTTGATCACGAAAGATATTTTTTACTTTTAGGTATTCGCACGATCTGCTAAAAACAGTTGACCAATTCAGTAACATATTGGCTATATTTGTCATATACTACAGTAAATGTATTGTCAATATGATTCTCTGATTCAGTATATTGTTGAATAATTCCAATACAATTTTATTTATCTCGAGAATAGCACGATAAGTAAGTAAGTAGTGGGATTTATATAAATATATAAATTGTTTCGCCTAATTATTAGTAGTGGCAACGTTGCGCTGTCAGTATCTGTCACGTCTTTGATTGTCCTTCCTACACCACTCGAAGCGGCCGCTTATGTTGATGGTGCCTTTTGCACCAAGTGTAAGAGAGTAATATTAAGTTTTTGTGATTTTTCGATTTTTTTTGTTTAAAACCTTCTCTGGGTACCATGGCTACTAACGGAATAACGTTAGAAGAAAAGGAAGAAATAAAAGAAAGATTTAACGAGGTGAGTTTTTAATAATGTTTTGTTTTCTTTTTTTTGTTTAAATCAACCTAACCTTAAATTGTAAAGGATCTGCTTTCGATTTTTTGACATCTTCACAAGAGCCTACCTACGCCCATATATTCAAAAACATTCTGCTTGGTTTAAATTATTTCAAAAACACTTAATCTTTTTGCTCATACAATCCTTTTAGATTATCGTTGTTTTCATAACAACAACTTTGACATTAAGTATATTCTTGTTTCTATTATAATACTCTGAAGTAGGTTTCCTTTAAATTATTTAGATGGTTGACATACAAAATGCTTTCAATATCTGGGAAAGGAATATCAATATTTCACGCGGTGTGAGTCATTCAAAAACTTGCTCATATACGTACATACTTACTTATTTCACATGTGTAACCTCGTTGCTATCATTGTATATTTCAGAATAATATATCCATATGTAATTACCTATGTAAGGAATTAAATTGCAAGGTTTCATTTTAATTCAAGTAATCTTCATGCTCAGCTAAATTTACAATTTACTAGCAGAGTAGGTATCTAAGAACATTGAAACGTGAGAAATAGGTAGGTAGAATGCTGGCGAAACAGATTCATTCCATCCATACTACAACGTAGGATGTTTATATTTGTATTGAATCACTCATACAAAACAGTTTTAAAAAATGTAAATATATTTGCATTCAAATACAATATAGCTAAATTAAAACTGATATTTATACTGGGTCTTCATATAAATTTAGGCAATAACAACCCATTTACTTTATATGCAATGGATATTGTTTATTTGAAATTTAGAATCATTCTTCGAGCAACTAGATAGAACAATGGGTGATCTGATAAAAAAATGATTGATTGATAAGAGTTTTACTCAATGAGGTATAAAAAAATATTAGAATAGGTACTCATTAAATATGTAATTGGTGCGTACCTATATATTATTTATATTGAACTGCAGATACTTCTGTTATCTTTATCTGATATTACTTTGCATCACACCTTCTCAGAAATTATTAATTAATTACATTGATCGACAAAATTGCGTAACTTACAATTTTAATTTGTATGTAACATTTTTATTTTTGAATTGAACAGAATGATAAAAAACGTTTATAATAATATTTGATAAAAATACAGCATAAAGTAGTTATCTATATTTTATTATAAATTCGGGAAATTTTTGTATACATGAAAACGTCATATTTGTAAGTTGGAGCTCTGATCTAATCCAAACAAGACACGACAGACTTCCTTTAATACAACATAACGAGATTACACGGAAATTGATAAAATGAAATGATAAAACATCCTCACTACAAAATCAAAACCTTAGGTCTGGTTTTATTCATCAACTCATGCGGTGTGAACAAATTAAAATGAAACATTCATAACTCTTTTTACAAACTTGATCTAATATTGTCTTTCAAACCAGCCATAGAAACTGATTTTTTGCTATTTTGCACTTGACTAATTTTAGTTGAATCGTGCAGTTTTGTTTTTTTTATTCAAGCAATATCCTGTGTTTTGCATTTAGGTTAAAAAAGGTTAACTGATTCGTTCGAAACTTTCTTCATGTCAGCTAATTTTCAGCTCCGTCGTCAATGACCTTGGACCTTTAACTCGGTATGGCCGCGATGTTGCCAGCTTAAAATATTTTCTGAATTTCTTACCAAATTGCAGTGTTGACTCGGGGACAATAACAATTTCTAGTGCCGGATCTAGTTTTTTTGGAAGTTTCCACTAAATCTTTAAAACTGCGCCATGAATTAAAACAATAATCATAATCGAATATATATTTATCTATTTATTAAATATCTATATGTACATTCCTATGTTTTGTTATAAATAGTCATTACTCTTGGGAGATTAATTAATAAATACATTGTTAATAAACACAAATAATTACAAAAATCAACCAAATTTTAAAGTACAAATAATTCTTGATTTATTTATCATCTTTTTAATTGTATAATTCTTTTGATGTGAATAAAATTGATTTAAAACAAGTAATTATCGAATATTTGTATCTGTATAACTATCACATTTAAAACAAATGCTTATAAAATTTGATCGTAAATTGAAGGAAATATTATGCAAATTGACAACCCTGTTGACAGATTTCGCGAAGCAGCCCGAACGGAGTCGACATAAGACGATGGGCATTTAAATGGGTATGTCCACCCACCTCTCTCTCTCTTTTTACTGTTCTCTGTCAAGCTTTCGTATCTGTTCTCTTTATAATCTGTGATAAAAGTGTTATCCACATAAAATTCGTCGGTCTAAAGACAAAACACTGGAAATCCTTTTGATAAGAGCACTGAGATAAGCTTTAGAAAGTTAAGGGTACTTTCTTCTTAGCTCAAAATCAAATTCTTGAACCATCCCAGTCACGTAGCTATAGGTTTTTTTTTAATTATTTGTTTGACTTTTTCTTAAAGGAGCCGTCCCTTCGCCGGCACCACCTCAGCCTCTTGTGCTTTTTGTGGATTCTCCTAACATTCTGACTACATCCTATTCAGCCAAACCGTTCCCTGTATTAGCTCATACAAGTTCTTTACTGGTTGGTTGTAGAAGTCTTCTGGAGTCATTTGGGGTCTTCCATTTAGTTTCTGCCTCCTGTGGTCCAGCGTCTCACAGTTGCATAATATGTGCAGAGCTGTTTCAGTGTCCTTTTTGCATCTCCTGCATGTGAGGTCTTCGTTATACAGCCCTATTTTGTTCAGGTGCTCCTTTGTGGGAAAGTCTCCCGTAAGAAGCCCCGTTATGCTCCCCGTTATGCTCATTGAGAGCAGTTCTTTTGCTACTTTTTCTGATGGTTCTTTTATAAATTTCTTCCCATGTGTTTGTCTGGGCGTATTCTTCCAGAGTTTTATGGATTGTTCTTTTACCCACCCTTTTAACCATGACCTAGTGGAGCATCTGGGGATGCCCACAGATGGTTCGGGTCCGTTTCATCAGTGTTGACGATCCTGCTCTTGCAAGTTCGTCAGCTTTTTCATTG